>MEIZ01000156.1:68908-85534 GCA_001723225.1 Globodera ellingtonae | reverse complement strand
AAGGTTATTAAAACCAAAAAGCTCTCAACATTATGCAAAGGCGAATGAGTAATATGCGACTTCAATATTACGACAATATTGTAATTTAAAAATTGTACCAAAAGATTCTAATAATACAATCTTATATATATAAAATATTTTGAGTCAAAAATAATTTATTGGGTTTTGAAAAAAAATTGAGGAAGAATGATTTCAGTGTTAAAAAGGGTCACATTAACCAAATACTTAAAATAATTAAATATTCTATACTTTTATTGAAAATACTTGACAAATTTGATTACGTATAAATATTCTTAAATAAAGTTCTCGCTTCGCAACATTAGCTTGTTTTAATTTTTAAAAATTATTCTCTGCATTAAAGATTTTTTTGCTCCCACCGCTCTTGTTCTTAAAAAGGTTGTTTCACATTGCAATTAATCTTTTTTTTGAAGTTCCAGCGTTTAATTTTGAACTATTTATATTTGATTATTTTCATCGATAAAATAAATTTAAATGTATGATAATTTTCAAAAATAAATTTATTTAAAATACAGAAATGCTTTTTGGAAAATTACGTTTTTGTTTATAATTTATTATTTTTATAATTTATTATTATGAGTATATTTTCAGTACAAATAATCTTTATTTCATAATTATTGAATTACGATTTTTTTATTTTCGAAGAATTTTTTTWAAAATAAATTATTACTAAAATTAACCAGAAACAATSAGCAGTAATAATATTTTGAAGAGAACTAACAAAAATAATGATTAATAATATAATGAAATAACAAATAACCTAATAAAATATTAAGATTAAAAAATAAATATAATCAAAAAACTCTGAATATGACTAAGCATTAAAAATATAAAATTTTATATTTACAAATACAAAAAAAAAACTACGTCTGGCAAAGTAACAAATAATATTGTGGCAATTGTCATGTAAAATTTATTTTAATTTACAAAATGAGTCAAATATTTATTCAAAACACAAAAAAGTTAAATTTTAAAATAAATAAGCTCAGATTAAATATAAAAGCCTAAAATATTAATGTTGCCAAATACTAAAACAAATGTAATTGTAAATTTACATTCATTGTAAGAAAAATGTTCTTTTACTAATTGGCTCAAGATATTTCTATTAAAATTTAATATATAAAAACAGGTACTTTCAACTTTGAAATTTATTTATGGTATTTCACTTAGAACTAATCTAAGCAAGTGGAATTTTGCAATCGTAACTCAGCTGCTGCAAAGATACGAGACAAAGGTTTACATCTTTGCACAGGAACATATAAGGCATAACTATTTACAATAGTACACATAATAAATAATACTTAATAAATCATAAGGGCAATTTCATGCGTTGCAAGGATAAAATAAAATTGCACTAAAAATTGAACATTGGAAAAATAAGAAAACGAAGCAAATTACGCCATAAAAGTTACACTTTAAAGCTAAAAATGACCATCAATGGCAGGTAAATGAAATAAAACGTCGGAAATAAAAACAAAATTTAATCTGACAACAAATTATTATCACAAATGAATGCTAATTAAAAATTATCATAAACATAACATTGAAATATGCATAATCAAATATGCATATTGTGGTATCATATTCGATTTTTAAAAAAATTGTCTGCTGAAGCTTGAATTTTCATTAATTTAGTTTTTAATATTTTAAGTAAGATAATTGAATAATTAACCGCTTAGAATTATTTGGCAAAATTTTAATGATTTATGTTTAAAATATAATTTTGATTTGCTAATTTTAGAATTAAAGTGTTTCATTATTATTAGAATTTAATTTACGATTAAAACAAACATAAAGCTTAACGAAACATAATGTTTTTAACGTTTACAAATTCTGGACCAAAAATTAATCAATTAAAAAAAATAAGAGATTCACGCAATAACTAGCTTCCGCAAGCCATAATAAACAATCATTTTAAAATAATCGTAACAAGCTTAAAATWTTCTCCAGTTTAATTAAGATAAATGTATATAAATAATAATTCGGAAGGAAGCACCTTGCGATGATAAAATGGTGAGAGTAAGCTTAAAATTAAATAAATATTATATAACCCATAAATGGGAAACGCATGTGATAAAGATAAGATTGATAAAATCAGAAATAAAAATATAAACAGAAATTAAGGTTTAATTTATTGATGTGTATGGATTAATTTAAAAATTGTAATACAATTTGTAATAATCAAAAATTTTGGAAAATTTAAAAACTTTTATCATTTTAAATTTCTAAATAAAATTCGCAAACAAATGAAAAGCAATTGAAATTACAAATAGTTTTCAAAGAAACTTAAGTAAAAATTTCTTATTTATACACTCATTAATTAAATTGCATGATAAAATTTCCAAAATCTAAAGGAAATACACAAGTGTAATTTGAGATTAAAGGATAGTCGCAGCAGGATATGCGCTATATTTCAGGGGCACCCACAATCAGTAAAGTTTGAAAAACCTCGAAAACATCGGGCAAAAGTTTAATAAAAATTCTAGCAACAATTATTACAATTAATCGGGAAAATAAAAAATTATTATACATAGATAATAACAGATAATCTTATTCAAAAGTTTTTTGATAAAAATTATGCACGAAATATTGGCTATTGAAATAAAATTTAAAACCAAATTCAACTTATTACCTATCACTAATTAAAGGTAGGCAAATACTTGTTTTCAATTTAATTTAAATGTCTAAAAATTAATATTTACATAAAAAGTTCGAAAGATTGCGGATTAAAAAGAAACGCTAAATTAATTATAAATTGCCCGTGTATGTCTTAAAATGAGAAAAAATAGGTTAACAACTTACAAAAACTATTAATTAAGAAACGTATACAGAGACTATTTTCATTATTTTTTGTGCTATAATTTGCATGCGCCATTTTTTCCCCAAATATGACCCTTAAGTCAAAAAACAGATCTTTTTAATTCGTTAGATCAGGAACTCCAATTTTAAAATTTTAGAACATTTACTTTTTACATAAATTTTTTGTTATTTTTGTATGATAAATTTTATTAATATGATGTTAGCTGAATGTAGTCTTTTGTATTTTATAAACATCCTATTTGTCAAAATTGATTATTTTTTCCATTAGTACGAAAAATTAAGTTATATGTTATAAATTTTTCATTTCTTATTAATCATACGCCTGAACGCGCAGACACATAAGAAAGTAATGTATGGTCGTTTGAAAGAAATTTAATTTGACTAATTATTTTACACTACGGATTGCGGCAATAAATATTAGGTTTTTGATATGATATGTCTAACCATCTAAAAGAGATTTTTTTTAATTGATTGTTCATAATAGCATTGTAAAGTTAACGCATATATTCATAAAGTTGATTGACGGGTTTATGTTTATTAAAATTAATTATATTATTTTATACGTCAATCAAATCCAGGATATTCGTTATCATGGATTTATATTAATTATGAATATTTTAATGTGTAATATTATGATAATCTCGACCATGCAGATATTATAACAGTTTCTCAAAATCGCGAACATCGTGGCGTATGCAGTAATCGCCCGTTAAATTATTTATATAGCAATAATTATTTTATAATATTTTTTTAAATTGTTTAATTTATTACTTGTCAAATTTTATAAAGGATAATAGTTTAAAAATTTGCTTAGCCGCATCTTCAGTTCGGCTTTTTTACGCTTTCACCACACGTAATTTCTCTTTCCAAAATGATGCCCATCATCAAGAAAATTGGGTCTTTCATCAAATTATTAATTTAAAAAGAATTTTGTATAAGTTGTTCCTGCGTAATTAATTAATTTACAAAATTAAAATGCAAAAAATTATTTTATCAAATTTAAATTCAAAATTATTGAAGACATCTGTCATCGAGATAAAATTTTTAATTGCCTTTTGCCAGAAACTAAAGTATTTACGGCTCACATAAACGTTGAAAGAGTAGCAAATATATCAGCTTTACTTACTTCTTTGAAATGCACTTTTAAAGATTAAATATTTACGACGAAAACAAAACATTAAAAGAACCGAAGGAAGTTCTCATTTAATTTTAAATTTAATGAAAAATAAATTTAGTATATTTAGCTATGAATTATCATATTGTAATAATGAAAATTGATAAATGAAATACAGTTTTTTATATAAATCTTAAAATATTCTTAGAATGATTAATAGTATTCATTTTTTTCTCAATTGTCATCCGTACAAATTCATGCTGGAGACATTTAATTGTAAGTAATAGCAATATAATGATTTCTCAAGAATTAATGGCTTTTAAGCTGTCAAGGCTGGGCGAACACTACTACCCGCCGGTTGACTTATTTGCGCAAGTTAAATTAAAGTAATGCATTTTTTAATACTTTTGTGTGTTTCCAGAAAGTTCAATAAGATTAAATGAACTCAAATTTGCGAGTATCGTGTAAATAAAATTGTTTTAAAAATGTTGCTACAAAAATAATAAATACATTAAAATTTAATTGTAAACAATTAAATGAATATTCGTGGCCATATTAAAAAACTAACTGCATCAAAAAATGTAAGAACGAATATTTGATTCCACAAAACTTTGATACCAAAAAAAGCATTGTTCACCCGCGTATAATAGATTTGTTTACTTGTATATCTTGTTGCCACCATTGGTGCCATTCCTCGTTTCTTCACAGTCGGCGCGGCCCCTTTAYAGACCTTCTTTCCGGGGCTCAAGAGGTTATTTTGTTTTGATGTTTTCTACAATCTTGATTTTAACATATTTCAATGATTTTTTTAACTTAGACTCTTTGAAAAAATATTTGTTTTCTTTATTTTTATCAAATCAGAGTGCTCAGACAAAATATTTTTGATGGCTAGCAAGAATCTTTATTATACAGAATAAGATTATACATAAGCATTTGAGATCGTCGACGTCAGTGATTTTTTTGTTTTTACGATAAAGAATCTAAAAAGTAGGCTTTATATATTTTATGCATAACGGCCATAAAAATAAATTAATTTATAATGGTCCTTTAATTATCGAATATGCGTTTTGATAACCCTTTAAATTTAATTTAATAAACGTACGGTAATACACATTAAGTTAAATTTTTTATTTTCCAAATACCTAACAGCATTATGCGTCTATGGTCCAGATCTTTTTGAAAAATATTTTATAAATTAATTTATAATAAATTATTATACAGCATGTTGTCCATATCAATACTTTTAAATTAATTTTTAGCATGTATAGATTAAATTACCATATATTGTTTTATCGCCGTAAACATTTTATCTTGAAAGTTTTTTAATATTTTATTTATTTGCAACTTGGAGGTCAAATATACTCATTTTTTAGTCTTCTTGAGATGATCGTGTGTTCGTAGCAAAGGCAACTTCAAAACGCAAGAAATGCGTGAAATATTGGATACTGTCAAAAAGTTATACCATTGAAAATGTGTTTAAAAACATTTGGTTTATATTTGAGAGATGGCAATAGAACTGCCAACTGCAACCACAAAAAATTTAAACATTATATAATCATTTAAAAGCAGCAATCTTAGAAATAAAATTGATATTAAATGATTAGAAATGTTAAAATATCAAAAATAAAAATCCAATTAATTTGATAAGAAAGCAATTGATCATTTGGATAAATAACTTATTATAATATGGAACTAGTAATAAAATAAAAAAAGATATATCTCAATTTTGAAGCTAAGCGCTGATACATTTTTTTTGCATTTATCTATGTTAAAAAATTCAACATAACATAAATAGCCTAAAAAATACCGAAGACCGCGTAAGGAATTTACAAAATAATATACGCAAAAAAAATATAATAAAGCTAGGATAGTCGCGGCAAGATATTTCAGGGTCACCCACAATCAACAAAGCGAAAAAACCTCAAAAACATGGGGCAAAAGTTTAAACAAAATTCTAACAACAATTATTACAATTAATCGGAAAAATCAAAAATTAAATTTATACATTTAAAGATAATAACAGATAATCGTATTCTAAAATTTTTTGATACAAGAACAAAATATTATACACGAAATATTTACTACATATTCATCTATC
This sequence comes from Globodera ellingtonae, assembly GCA_001723225.1. Lineage (NCBI taxonomy): Eukaryota > Metazoa > Nematoda > Chromadorea > Rhabditida > Heteroderidae > Globodera > Globodera ellingtonae. The sequence continues at coordinate 79,484 of MEIZ01000156.1, read as the reverse complement.
ACCTGATTATGTGTCCATTTCTCGTTAAACATCTTGATTATTTATTTACTTTTTTAATTTTCCAGTTTGAGTTTTTGTAAATAAATATATAGCATTCATTCAAATTTTTTTTAAAATTTATTTCCTTTTAATAAGTTAGATTACAATTTTAAGTTTGAATATATAGTAAAAAGATTTTGTAACATCAACTCAACGATAAGCAAGATTGCCCAACCAGGCATTTAAACAACAATGACAGTYAAATGATCTTTCAGTTGTCATCTTTTTATAAATAAACAATTTATTTTGAATTAATGAGCTTTAAACTTTATTTAGTTTGACTTCTAATGAACATGATACTTAATATCTTATATATATATTTGTGAGATGAGATAATTTTTGTAATTATTTAAGCCTGCACGCGATGCAGTAAGTTTAATTGTTTAATAAATGAAGCCTACTCACATAAAATCGTTCAAATATTTAATTTTTTGTTATTTTCTTATGCTTATGTATTTTTTATTTTTTTATATTTACTGTATTATGTATTTACACATATTAATTGTTTCATTTTCTCAATGAAAATGATTCATGCCCTTTTCTTCCATTCAGATTCGTCGGCGATGTGGTCTAGCGAAAGGCCAAACATCAACATCTCAGCTTTATTGTTGATTTAGCCAAAAAATTTATATATTTTTTTTAATGTCTATATAAAATTTATATTTATTAAGTGAGTGCTTTGACCAAAAACCMTTACTTTCATCCACTTTGCCGAAAAGGTCGGTTTGATTTTTTATACAGTTACTTGAACAATTTATTGCCTGCTATAAAGCGAGCAAAGACTTTTTTTCATTTGCATTTTAATAACTTGATCTTTTTGTGCACAATATTTATTGTGATGAGGAGAAATTTCGCCTTAGACGATTTTTGCAATTTATTTGGAATTGAGCTTAGTCAATATCATGAATCTAATTATTTATATAAATATTTTTAACAATTAATATTTAACTTTCAGAATATATCTGCAAATTTTTTATCACTTTGAAGATATTATTTTTGTATTAATGTCGAAAACTTAATTTAGTAATGATAATTTTTTATATCGTTAAGGACTTGGACATAATTGGACGTGGCTTCATTCACTGCAAAATAACATTTAGATTACTCTGCTCGTTTTAATAATTGTTTTTATGTTTTATCCATTTATTAAGTTACTTTAAGCTTTGGTATGTAATTAGTTTATTATTATGCTTTTAATGAGTAAAACATACATATTTCAATGTTTTCATATGGTTGATCAGTATATAAATTTATTTTTGTCACATCACATTCGGTATTTATAATAATGAATTATTTTTGATAATAACAATTTTAGATGAATAAATATAAAATATATATCCATATAGCAGTTGACTTTTATCATTAATTATTTTAATGCTTATAATAGATAAATAAATAAATAAATACTAACAAAGAATTATATTTAATTAAATAATTTAACACAATAAATCAAATAAAATCCAAATATGATAAGCCTGTGAGCTCAGTTATTTTCCCATAAAATAATGAAATGGCAAAATGTAAAATATCTATCTCCCAATTCAACAAATTGCAACATTGGTACGTTTTGCGCTTTACAATAATAATGTTTTTTCCTTTAACATTCTTTGGTTAACTTGATTAAAAATTGATTATTTTTTATTTGGTCAAATATTTTTTTATTTTACTAATTTGAGTTTTTGTATGTTAATATTTTATGTAAATTTATTGTTAGCAAAAAATCAAAATTCATAGATATTTTGTCTTTAAGTCGTAAAGCTGTAAAAATATTATGTTAATAAAATTATCATTTTAACTCAACAATTCCAATTAGCCTTTTTCCCAAAATTGCTGGTTGCGTCCAGAGCTAAAATATTATTTGAATCTCTTTTTTGACTCTCGAACTCACTTAAATTCTTTCAAAACATTAAGATTGTACGGGCTAAGCGCCGATCGCTTCTTAATTGTTGCATTCTTTCGTGCCTGTAGTTCAGTTCCGCATCGAACCGGAGTGTTGTTCGGCAACGCATAATTCGGCCCAAGATAAATTTTCCAGGATTTTCACCGGCWGTATTTTGAGCAACAATTTTTAGGATCAATAATGTAAACTATTGGCAAATAATTAATAATCAAATTTTATTTTTTTGTGTTGTTTCATTTAGAAGTATCGATTYATTATAAGCGCGTTATATTTTGTTTTCTCGCCGGTTGAATTACAATAAATTCATAAGTTTAACACACTTTACCACCAGAAAAAAGCAAACTTCACCGTCAAGTGATGATTCTTGCTATCCAACGGAAATATATGCGATGCGACAAAGAGTTGTAAAAATATTGGAAAACAATTAATAAATTTGTATTTTAATTTATGTGGTAAATGGCATCCCGCCTGAGCGGGGATGCTAAGATTTGTATTTTATGATTTAAATTGTTTATTTTAATGTACAGATTTTTTTTGAAAATAAATATCAGAAATATTTGCATTCAAAAATTAATTTACTTTAAACATTATAACATAATTAGTCTCTTAGTCAGCCAATTCTCATTTTCTTCCTAGGCATCACTTGCGGTTCTCTAATCGGTTGTTTATATGTACCGCCGGACCGATTATTATATTATAGTGGGCAGCCGACGTATAATGTATTTTATAAATATTTTTATTTTTTTATCCGTTCTTTTTGTAATTTTAAAATAAATGGCTGTTAGCTTCAAATATTAAAACGTTTAACATCGCGCCACGTACCGAATTTTATAAAAATAATTATATGTTAATTAAGACTAATATTAACAATTCCTGATTATTGTTCTCTTTTCATTGATAAAATAATTAAAATGCCGAAAGATTTTAAAATGATTATGTTCATTTTTAGTTAAATAAATATGTTCTTTTTAAATATAGGTATTGCAACCGTTTAATGAATTTAACGGCTTTATTTGCAACGAAAGAATGCCTTTTAAAAAACTACGATTTAAACTTAAAATTACTTGTTTAGAGGCCCTTAAGCGCATGCTTCCCATCACGTGGTATTATTTAATTTTATTTGATTTTATCAACTTATTTGTTGTTGCTACAATAAAACTTTAGGTTGCACTGCTCCAGCGGAATTTCCATAATCGATTCCGCTTTATGGTAGATATACTGGCCTCTTATTTGCATATAATAATGAAGTGATTTTTGTATTGACATGTTATTAATGTTTTAAACTTGAACTGAATAAAATAAATAAGTACATTTTTAAATACAATCCATATATTTAAAACATCCTTCAAAATTATAATAAATGTAAATTTTATGCTATTCTAAACATAAAATTATTTCGTAATTTTATTTGTATTTAATAAATCAAATTGTTTTTTCCTTTTTTGTTAAATTTGAAAAAATTTTGTTTTTGTAACATTTTGTTTATGGTATGGAAGATTGCCTTTGACTAACATTTGTGTCTTGATTTATGTCTTCTCGAGTTGTTAATTCGTGGTTGCGTGTCGGTTACTGCGCCAAATAAAGTTTTTGCAACAAACACTTGCCTAGAATTAATTACAAATAACACATCTTAAATTTTGCTAAAATCTCGCAATGGTGGCGATTCTTGTTATTCGCATATTGGATGCAATCACAATTTTTATATAATCTTTTTTATACAAATAATACTACGCTCGATGTGATTAAAACTGACATTAAATACTTTAAAACAAAATATGGCACAAAAAGTAAAACAGAGATATTATAAAAAATATTTGAAAATGAAGCTCACTAACCAGCACTTGCCTAACTTAAAAATATTAAAATTTAATTACAAACAATGTTTTTGGTAATAATTAGTTTTTAGTCAAATCAAATATTTTTATTTATTTTATTATTTTTAAGGTTTTTAAAAATACAAAGATGAATTTTAAAATTGGGAATAATTATAACTTTTAGAAATGTACCTCGATCAAAAAGCAAACAATTTGTGGCAAAATCGAGGTGTGATGGTGTCTAGTGTGTCAATAATTTAAATACAGATTCTAATCAAATATAATGGAAATGAATCATAAAGAAATAAGAAATATGAATCTAGAGAAAAATATAAAAAATCGTCTCTATCTAACAATGCATTTTTAAAAAGGCAAATAAAATAAATTAAAAAATCACTAATGTATCTAAATGATTAAAAAAGATAACTAAAATATTAATAAAAAATTTATTTTTAATTTTAACAACATTTTAAATTGAGTATATAAAATTAGAGCTTCCAGTTGACAAAAAAATAAAAGGATATTTATATCGTTTACGGATTCCCGCTCGAGATTCATCAAATTTACTGAGTTTAAAAAGATATTTCAAATCTAACTACTAGTATTATTTGAATATTTTATTTAAACATCTACAGGAGTTGAAAATGATATTGAAACAGTTCAAAAAGGGAGACTATGTATATAAAAAATATTATAGTAGCCCGCGCTTAAAATGATGAATCTGCGGTTGTRTTATGTGTGGGGAATCCTTCATATGTTAATAACAAGCTAAAAAATCGTAACTGGAGTAGCTTTTCTTATTCGTAATAAATACAAAGTTGAAAAAATTACAAATATCGAAAAACGCCAACAATTACTAAAGTGATTTATTATAAATATCACATTCCGACGATTGTTGTATTCAAAAAATAAATAATTCAAATTCACAATTTATTCGAAATCGATCTGAATATAAAAGATACCTAACAAAAGAAACAAATGAGAATAAGCTAAAGCGCCACCTATTTAGCCAACCAAAGTTGATGGAAAAAAGGTCCCAGGCCAATTTGAATGAGTGCCAAATGAAAACTGATAGAAACGTTAAATAAATAAAGAATCAAAACCTTCTGAAAATAGAGCACAGCAATGCTTCAAGCTCTTGATGAAAAAGTGTGTGGAAATCTGTAAAAAAGACTATAAACTGCGGAATATTATAAACATGATTAAAGCTATATTAAAAAAATAGATTTCAATCTTCTTCTCATTAAAATTAAAACTATGTAACAAACCCAAAAAAAAGCCTCAGCAAAAAAAAGAACCGTCTTCCATGACTATAAATAATGGAGCCATTAACAAAAGAGGCAAAAATATATGCATTTTAAAGGTCAAAATAATTGAATTTATTGTCAATAAATTGCTAGAGGAAATAAAAGATTATTTTATTATTAAAATTGCAAAACAAAATCTTTAATTTATATAAACAAATAAATAAATAAACCTAGTATTTATGAATAATCCTTAAACATTATATAAAAAATCAAAAATATCCTTGCTTTATTGAATCGTTTACCTCCTCATCATATTAAGCAACATTATGGAAAACGAAAATTTCGTCCTTATATTAAAGCTGAAAACGTTATATATCCTTCCCAATTGACCCCCGAAATATAAATTGTCTTAAATATTGTTTTTTGAACCAAAAGTTAATTCTTTAATATATATTAATAATCAAAGATTGCACAAACATTTAAAACCGATCACTTTTTAAGTTGGACACGAATGGATATTCAAAATATGTCGGATACATTTTAATTTTGCTAAAATCATTGCAAAAGTGCCGATTTTCGTGTAATAATTAAAAATAGAAAACGAAGACCATTAATTTAACTATAAACAAAGTTGAGTATGTTTAAAATATTATAAAAATTAAAAATATTTTTTAAATTGCAATCTGAGGCTTTGGCATATGTTGGAATTTTGTTCCATTAAAACAGTCGTTTCCATAATGACGAAAGGCAAAGCAAAGAGCCATGAGCGAGATAGAAAATGGTACAAATGAATAAGCAAACAAAAAAAACATTTATATTTTTGGGGTTTATATAAATTTATACTTATACACAACACTTTTTGTGAAAAATATCTATAAAATAAATAGGCAATACATGGCAGAACATATATTTTATTTTATACGTCTTTTATGCAAACTCTCATCATCCAGTTTGGACAAAATAATAATTGTGAATGACTTCTTAAAAATATGATAAATATTCGGAATTCAGTATTAACAAAACATCAAATGGCTATAAAATAATAATAATTTACTATTAACAATTAGCATTTTAATGTGATGATTATGTGAATATATTTTTGAAATTAAATTTAAAAGTAAATGAAATGATAACATTCATACATACAACCCGGAAGCAGCGGAATATTCTTTTCCAGACGAGGCGTCTATAACAATGCCCGTATAGCCTGCCACGAGCTAGGCCACGTGTATTTAAAAAATACAGGTCTATAAAAATAACTTTGATAAATTTAATTGCGCCATTATAGAAAGAAGTTAATAATATGTCAATTGCTTTATGAAGCCAAATACAAGATACTGTAAATCTATAAATTTAGAATTATTATTAATATTCCTTGAGTTCGTAAAAGTCTAAAATGCAGTGTGATATTTAGATTTAAATATATTTTAATTTATATTTAAGTTTCTAAATTATGTTTATGAAATATTAATAAATTATGCGCGTGTAATTGATAAAAAGTGTAATAATAAATAAGTTTAATTTCTTTGACTAACTAAAAATCAAAAAAGTGGTTCCGCTCCAAGACGGTAACAAATGATTGATAAACAATGTTTAAAATTGAATAAATGAAAAAATGGGATTAATATTTTAAAATGGGAAGAAATGAAGAACTGATAAAATATCATTTTAAATCACCCAAAAAGTAACAAGAATAATTTATTAAAAAAATAACATTTATTCATAATCAATTATAATAATTAGGGAAAGGTCCGGTAAAGGCGTTGCGAGTAGTATTTAATAATTCAAAATATATGGAAAAAATAATATAACATTTTCAGGTATTAAACATAAATAATTATGTTTTAAAAATAAAACTTCACCATAATTCAATGAGTTTGTCTGTTTAGTTCGGTAACATGATAAATAGCAAAACCCATTAATTGAAACTATTAAATTATGCATTATTTTAGAACCAGGCAATATAAAAAAATTAATAAATTCATAGAGAGCATTACATTCGCAAACAAAGTTATTGTGTAAAACATAATTGCACGCAAAATTCTACTTATGAAAGAAGGCCAGTGTATCAATAAAAAACAGATGCAATAAAAATTTTAAACAATAATTTGCTAAAAAAATAAAATAAAAACTGTGCAAGATAAAAGTGATGAAAAACCCACCGCCAAAAATGAACCATAAATAAATTATTTAGCAAAAATTTAGAAAATAAATGTTAAATTGCCATAATTTTATTATAAAAAACACTTATCTGCGAGTATAAAAACTTACAACTGCCCAGTTTAATAAAAAATTATATTTACTATTAATGAATTCAATTCAACAAAAAAACCTTTTTATAAAATTAGTGTGACAAAGTTTAACCATAATTGGATCAAATAAATAACCTTGTTTACAAACCATCCGAGATTAAATACTATAAATATTTCAACAGATAAGAAAATTAGAGAATAAACGGTAATTTTAAATTTCGGGCGCAATTCTTGCGAGCAATACGGTGGCTTCCTTTTGGCTCGCTCTTGTCGTAACCATGTGTTGTCTGGAGGAGAAATTAATAAAAATGAAATAATGTTGTCACAACCTAAATTAATAATAATTTTTTTGCAAAGGACACAGAAAAATGAAATAAAAAAATTTAAAATTAACATTARAAAAAAACAAAATTAAGGTTTTTTATAAAAGTGTTCCTTTGTAMAGTTTTTAAAGAAAAAAATAAATAAATATTTTTTTATTAATTGTGATGTGCTTAAAAAAAATTTATTTATGCCACAGATCCGCATTCTTTTATTAAATTAATAAATGCAAATGAATCTGCATGCATTTTTTCAAAATAAACTTAATCCTTAGTTTAAGTTATTTATTCAACAATATGCCACTCAGCTAGCTGACAGACATTTAAAAATTTATAAGGGCGTAAAGAAAAACATTTAAATCAATATTATATTTGTTTAGAAAATTTTTTTGTTTTTCTTTTATTATTATTTTTGATAATACCATTTTAACAAGTTATTTTTTCTTGATGTATTTTGTCAAAAGAAAACTCAGTTATGCTGTCAAATTCCGAATAAAAATTATGTAACTTTAGAAAAATAAAGCAAAATATGAATTTGTAATAGTTCTCTTAGGATTCAAATTAGTTTTTTAATTAATATTTGGTTTACTTATGTGGTTTAATTTCGCTTTTTTCTGAGTGAGGCCAAACAAATATTCTATTTGTGCTTATACTTTGATTTTTATAAAATGATACTGTTTGGCATAATGTGTGATTAATTGTTTATATATTTTTTGCTTTAAAATTTTTTATTTTGTTTTTTTAAATATTGTTGCTCAGCCAATTTCAGTTTTAACTCCTTCAATTTAATACCAAGTTTGGAGTGATGTTTGCTGATTATTCAAAAATTGTGCATTAAATTCCGTATAAATTTGTATGTTTCGGCTGTCTTTAAATTGAGAACAAAAAATAATTGAAACCCCTTAAATGATTTAACTAAACTTAAAGAGGCAAAAATAATTTGGTTAGGGTTCGTTTAGCTTACGAATTTTTTTTTTAGAATCGAAAATTAGCATTATTTTTAAAAAATGTTCAAGGGACAGGTGCTCTGCTAAATTAAAATATATTTTAACATTGATTTAAGATAACATTTAAATTTAATTTAAATTACAAATTTTACTTAAGGTATTTATTTTAGACATAGTTATTTATTTTTATTTAACATATGCTAGCGCTAAATTAAATGTAAATTGATGACGAACGTGGTTTATCCATCTGAATTTCTGCGTTGGTCGTAATTTTAAGATAAATAAATGCACAATTACACGTTTTAAATTTTTATTATGGTCTTTTAGCAATACTTCTCTGCTGGTTTCAATGTTCCACTTTAAATTACATATTCAATTCGAATTTATCATTATTCGCAATTTTCTTAATTTTTGTTTAATATATTTTATGTAATACTCTCAAATTGTTTCAGCATTAATGAGCAGAAAGCGATTGAAGCGCTTTTTTTATTCTAAATAAAATTTTGAAATTTATTCATTTAAAGTATTAAAGCGTGCCGGCGATGCGACTCGCGCTCGGCTGTGCCCGACTGTTTCATGGAGCGTTTATTCAATTTAAAAATCAAAATTAATTTTAGATGCTATGCATTGCTTTATTTACATTTTATTAATTTCTAAATTGAAAATTTAATATAAAATTAAAACAACCAATTTTTTATGACTTTATAGCTTGCCGAGTGTTGATGAAAGAACAAATTATAAATAAACAGTTAAATTTAAAAAATAAAGATGATGCTGTAAAAATCTAACAGTAAAACATTCATATTTAAAATTATTTTATTATGATATTTGGAGTGATACCAGGCACACGTTTCAATAAAAAAGAAACAATAAATTTATAAATTAAAGTTGTTGTTGAGTTTTGAATAATAAATGATTTATAATAAAACAGTATAATAAATATTAAAATGACAATATTCATTTATAAATTCGCGGTTTGTGCCTTGAAAAAACTTTATTTGTACAGAATTACAAAAAATATTATGCTTATCCAATAAGTTGAATATAAAAATCTGACTGTATAGCGTACGTCAARATTACCCAGACAAAATTTAAATGAACCCAAATTTAAAATATGAAAAAGAGAGATAAAAAAGGTTTAAATCGGTGGCGCCGCGTGAATTAAAATTAAATCCCTGCCTTAATTAACAAAATTATCCATTACCTGCACAAAGATACAATTAAACTCTGCAAAAAATTTATATCATTTTTACAAAAAGCCAATTAAACAAAATAAACCTAAAGAAAAAATAGTTTTTGATACAAATTAAATTCAAAGGAAATATGCAAAATATAAAACATTCAAGTATTTTATCATGCATTCGAGGCATGGGCATACACCATACTCCTAAGGCGGCAATGAAATAAAGATTTAAAACAACTTTGTAAAACCTTTATTAAATCAAAAAGCAATAAAAATAAATTGTAACTAAAAAATTCAAAGGGTTTGAATAACGAATTGACAAAACATACCTATTAGCTAAATATTTTTAAGCTTTTAATTGTTTAAATTTTTTGTTAAAGAAATTCTACAATTAATCACGAATTCTAAATGAACCAAATGTTCAACCCAAAAATTAAAAAACATTTTAATTATTATACTTATTTTAAAAATTTGAATTTTTATCTTCAACTTGTTATAAAATATATACAATATAGGTAAAGAGACGATTCGTTCCCGGCCGTCATTCTCCCTTGATTTGTTCTCTTTTCAAAAGATCTTCACATAGCAAGTTCAAAAAAAAAACAATACGAAATTACTAATTTCAAGATGCCTTTTATTGTTTATTGGTGAAAAATTTCTCGCAATAATGTTACTCATTTTTTACTAAACATTAAATGCTTTTGAAATTTTTAAATAATTTTTGCTTGGCCAAACTATTAATATTGAGGATTAAAATTAAAAATAATACAAAAGGCATTGACTTTTTTTAAATTTTATAATAAACCATTTGAAAACATTTATAACATGGAAAATACATGCTGTCCGCGTTGATCTTAGGTTTTCAGCATCAGGA
>MEIZ01000156.1:51127-65790 GCA_001723225.1 Globodera ellingtonae | reverse complement strand
AATATTAATATATTTATGTTTAATTTAAATTATTATTTACTTACTTTAACTAATATATACATTTAACTAAAATGCCAGTATTTTTAATCATACTTGGTTTTTGAATAGGTAATTGATATGTCGCCGGTTTACTATATTTAATTATGCTATTATTCAAGCTAAAAAAGTATTTGATTTTTTGAATCGATTTTTATTCTATTAAAATTTATATGTCATAGCCAATGCGTATGCTTTATCAATTAAAACGGCCAAAAAACTTTTATGGAATCCTCAATGCGTATTTAATTTTTGGCGGCATTTGAAGTTATACTTTTTCTTGTACTGATATTATTTTTTCATGCGATTGTGTTTTGAACAATGGCCAAAACGAATATTAAGTAGACCCGAATTGTTGAGAGCTTCCTTTTTCCTTCGCCTTAGATCAAATGGTAAGATACAATTTTTGGATTTTTATTTTCTCATTACATCTAAAACGGTTTATTTTATTTTATTGTTTTTTTTTATTATGAATATTAAATCTTAACGACTTCAACTTATAAATTAATTTAACCTCTCATTTCGACGTTGTTTCAGCATCTTATTGCTCTTTGATTTATTTTTTTATACATTTTATGTTAAAGCATGTTTTGTCATAACTTTGGTCATTTGATCACCAGGCTCTCAAAATTTAGTTTTTTAGAATCGGCGTTTTTTGTGCTTTCTACAAACATAAACTTTGTTCAATGTAAGAAATTTCAGTATAATGTTTATCATCAAATTTAACACAAAAGCTCCAATTTGATCATGGTTATTTTTAAAATTCAATCTGAAGATATTAATTACGCTTTTTGTTTATTAGGTTGATTTTTTGATAATTTAAATTTTATAAGATTTATTTAATTTTTTTAAATTATATTTTTTATTCCCTCAATAAGAAGTTTTTTTACTTGCGATTTCAGTTTCAATAATCGGGCATTTTTGTGCAGCCGTCTCAGTATAATTTGTCAATTGTTTTATAAAGCATTTTAATTGGATTTATTAATACATTTTTGGATTATGAATATTATTTGATATTTGATGCACTTTTATTCTTCCAAAGTGAGGAAAAAAGTTTTTTTAAATTACCAATTTTTTATAAATTAAAGCTTTACTTGAAATTGGTCAACCTTTTATTTTATTCAATCTTCGCAGTGTATTAAATTTTTAAGCTTTAATATAAAAAATTTAATTGAAAGGTGCATGTAAATWATAAAATTTAAATTGTACATAAAACTTAATAGAACGTGTAAATAAATAAAATTACAAAACTAATTATTTTGGATTCAAGGGTATATGACATTAGAACATTGAACCAATTATTATTCTGGTTCATTTTAACAACATTAGATTTTTTGTTTTTAATTTAACTTAGATTTTGAATACAGCTTCAAGCTTCGTGTCGTATCTTGGGTTCATTCGTGTTGTGGGTTTAAAATTGAATTGTGCATTGCTCTTTTTTGCTTTTTTTTATTCGTTAATCTCTAATTATATCTTTTTTGTAATTTATCAATTAAAGCCGCAAATATTTGCTGAATATTGTTTATCAATAATAACAACAAATCAATCAGTTTAATTACTTATAATAAAAATATTTAGTCTGAATTGCAATATATTAAATTTATGAAACGTGCTATTTATTTATCATTATCTTATGGACAAAATGAAAAAATTTAATGATACATCCTTGAGAACCCAAAAAAACATCGTTAGTATATTTATAAAACTAAAATTGTAGTTATTATTTGATTATATAAAAATAAAATATAATTATATTGACTAAAATAATTATAAACCCTAATAACACAAATCATAAAAATCGCAAAAACAATATTAGCAAAAATTATTATCAAACATTATGGTGCAACAACATGATCAAATACGTGCTGGGGGACTACTATATAGACACAAAACTATTATAGTGTTACAAATAAAATATAAAAATTGTATTTTAAACTAAAAATATTTAACACATACCTATTCTGATATAAAAAAACATTTTATTTTCTTTAGTCATATACTCAAATTTTGAAACAAATTTAAAGGTTAGGTTCATATCCTAATGTTATTTGCATAAAACATTGATATGATAGACAAATGATCAAATCAAAATTACTGCAAATCGAAATCGTGTTGATTAAAAAATGAAATTAAAAAAATTAATTATATTATTAGTAACATATGTAAAGGAACACGATACAGAGATGGAACATCTAACAGTACAAGTGTTAAACCTTTTATAAATATTAATAAATTAATTTTGGTAAAACAAAATAAACTATAACCATTAATAAGTAACATAAATGAATTGAACCGGCGGCACAATCGCTTAATTGGAAATACGTAAAAATATCATACATTCCTAATTGGTATATCAAGAAACGGAACAGCAACTTCATCATGGACAAAATTGCGAACCCGCCCGCATAAACGATAAATAAAGTTAACGATCGCTTATATATCAGAAACTAATTGTTGTCAAATTTAGAAATTATAGATTTATTTAAACAGCTATTATAACAGTGGACGGTAGTCAGAAAATTTTAAATCTAATTAATTTAATTATTTATTATAAAACAAATATCTAAATAAATATGGACTATTACTATAATAATTAAATTCAAAATTAGTTAAAATATGTGAGTCAGTCATAGAACAGAACTAATCAAAAATAACTCCAACTCGACAATTAAGTGCAAAACCAATTGGCTTACAAATTACCTAGCAGGCGTGCAAATATTTATTGTGTAAAGTATTTTATTAAAATAAATCTATATAATACTGTAGATTGATGATTATGGAAACTTTAAGAAGAGTTAATTTTAACAGTATTAAAATTTTATCCCGGTCGTGGAATGTCGCCCTTTTGATCAAGAACAAATATTGCGCTTTGCGAATTAGCCATTACGTACAGCAAACGACTGAGAAAACGGACTTCAAATTTGCCGTTTTGCTGTTGCTTGATCATCGAACAACGCAATTTTTCCAAATCAAATTTAATGTGTAATAAGAGGAAATTTCATAATCTAAACAAACAATTGATAATCAATGAGAAACTAATAATAATAAACCGATTTAATTTTTTAAATATTGTATTTATAGCAAATAAAAGCTAATCAACAACAACAGTCGCTCTTAAAGACACAACGATACTTACTCAGCTAAAAAGTGAAATGGAAGCTTGATTTATAAATTAATGTTAGCGAATATATATTTTATAAATCTAAAATAAATCTTACAAAGTTCCTGAAACTTTTCAATTATTATAAAAAAAATAAATTTATTATCTCTAAAATTAAAAAATATCAATCACAAAACAAATCCCCACCCCGAATTTTTAAACGCAAAAGATCAGCCATAACAATTTAATTCTAAGTAATGATTCGAAATGATTAAATAAAATAATATATGAGCTATATAACAAATTTATTTACGTTATTGAACTGAATTTGCGAAAGTTACTTCTAAATATTACTTTTATCTTAACCTAAAATATTAACAATTTGTTTATTGAAATGACAAGTTACACATTTACTTTCCACCTGCCTATAAATAGAAATCATTCAAAGTATCGAAAATTAATTCATTGTTTGCAATTTCAAATCAATTTATATTTTTTGAAGCCAATCAAGAAGGCCACGCAGACGTCAGAGCCAACCGTGCCATCAAAGTCCAACCTCTATATGATTGCATATTTGGATAAATATACGCAAATAAACATGGCCGGAGCTGACTTGGCAAAATGTTCTACTATAATTAAATATCATTGTCAAAAAAGAGAAAAGCAATTAGCTACGAAGGCTATAGACAACTTGGCGTGTAAAATTAAAAACTAAATAATAGCTAACTAATTGTAAAGAAATTATTTTTGTTTAACTTTTTAAACTACTTATTAATTAAGTTTTATTTGCTAATATTATTGATATCTTTTTATAATTAAAAAATAAACAAACTATTAAAGCAAATAATGTAAAAGAATAAGAATATAATAATTAAATCATTAATCAAAGATTAAAGCTCTTAATAAAATGCTCTAGTGCCACAGGGTCAACAGCTGCACCTCGCAACATATTATACCGAGAAAAATAAATTTTGCTATCTGCTCAAATTATTATATACATACAACAAAGGTAAATAAAAGAAGTGTAAATAAGAGAATGGATTTATCGATTTTACAAATTTGTTTATTCAGAACTGCCTATATCGGAATCGACCCATTTGAAATCGGTAATGATAATTATTAAAAATGAATGGATAAAAGTATATTCTCCAACGACTATTTGTTAGAAAAAAATATATATATATACACAGCACCAAATATAATGCGTAATATTGTAAATATTTATTATTTAAAATTACGCGATTTAAAAAGAAATTTATTTTAACTTAATTGATAAATTTTTTTAATAGTTCTAATTAACTTCAATTAAACATAAAATTTATTTAAAGCAACAGTTTAAATAAAAGAAATGTTTTCTGTAAGCCTTTAACACAAAATAATGTAACAAAATCTGTGATCAATAATTAAAAAAGGAAATTAAATGCTTGTTAATTGGAAAAATATGATAAAATTAATGAATGAAGCAAACAAATACATGGACAAAAAGGCTCTACTGGGCTAAGAATGTGGTTTACTATTTATGCTTTTAATAGAGGCATTTTTTCTGTTATTTTATGCAAAATACACCTTAAATGTGTTCAAAAATTTGTTTTAATTTATTACATAAGATTTTTATTTTTCTCTTTCCTAATTTATTTTTGGTGATTTTTCAATTATTTGTATTATTCCCAACCAATTAATGAGGCATTTTTTTCTGCCTATACCAAATTTTTCTCAATAATATTTTTTGATTCGCTCACGAGTCCAGTGCCGCCAAAGCGTGGCTCGTCAATGAATTTCTTTACACCGCGCGATTTATTATTCAGATGGACGAACGGGCACCTGCATGTGCTCTACGTTTGAAATTCAACGATGGTGAACAACAACCCATAATTGCACATCAGAAATTGACACCCTCTGTTAACGAATAAAAACCACACCTAACGCGCCCAGAAAATTCCAAAATCTTTGAGATTTTCAAACAACAACTGTTCTCATTATCGGGCCATTGTTTAAAACGGCTTCGAAATTTTGGACATTGTGGAGTATGCTGCTGTATCTCTTCATCTCAGAACACAAAGTACTCATTGGTTCAAGAAAATTATGAGAAACAATTAGTTTAGCTGCAATAAAGCATTGAACTTTAAATTTGGGCGAGATCCTTTTTAATCAAATATAACGATGCTACAAACTAAAACTTTATACAACAAATATTTAAATGGGAAAATAAAATTCAAGAAATAGCATTGTTAAAATGAAAAAGAAATTATAAACTTTCGATACAACAGCTTAAGTAGAAAAAACTAAAAATATCAATAAAAACAGCTTATCGACTCTTTTGTTATTCGAAATACTTAGAGTTGTTTTAATAAAAGTGAACCCAATTTAAATATTCATACAAAATCGAACATATACTTTATTGAAAAGATACACTAATCTATAAAAGTAATMTTATAGCAGCGTTGATTAAAATCGGGATTTATTATTATATGTAGAAGACAAATACATTAATGCTAATTTTTTTCTAAGCTATTAATAATGCAACCCGACTTATTTGTTGAATTTCTTTGTTTCTTGTTTATTAGAATAAAATTTTAAAGTGTTTGTTATGAATACAAAAATATTCATAATTAATCCATAAATTATAACTGTAATTAACATTGTTAACGGTCAGAGGGGCGAAAAATTATTCAATAAAAAGTTAAGAAAGAATTAAAAAGTATGTATAAAAATATCAAAAATGAAATTTTCTATTAATGTGAATCAGTAAAACTAAGATAACAAATTCAGACTCGTAGGTTTAATCATCCGCCTTAAAGGCTTTAATATAGCGCGCACAATCGAGGCCGATACAGACAAAAAAAGCCAAACTAATCCCAAAGAAGGTGTTAAATTTCAACTCCGCCGCCCAACAACAGTTGCAACGCGCAAATGTAAGTGTCAAAGTAGTCCTTAATAAATTTGTAAAAATAAATTAAGCTTTAATTCTTTGCTAGATTAATCAATGTTCATGTTATTTGATAGCTTTGCAACTGACTCTTATAGTGAATGTAAGTTTTTTGTTTTATTTAGAAGATGTGTTTAAAATTTAGTTGTTATTTTTTAAACTTTTTTATTAAAATAAGTATACCTTTAAAAAAATATAATTATGAGATCCGACTTTATGTTTTCGGACATTTAATTATCATATTTGCACGCGGTCTTACGGAGCTGAGGTCTGAAGCCGTATTCTACGAAAATTGCCGACGCGCGACGTGGGTTTTTTGTTTGAGTCTGTTTACGCAGATACAGGGCAAATAATTTTTTTTTCTCTTTTCTGGCGCTTAACAAAAAAATTGAAAGTAAAGTTGATATGGTTTCGTAGATTCAGAAATTTTAATTTATTCATAGGTTTTGTATCTTGCAAGAACCTTTCAAAACCTTTTTTTGAGAAAAAAACTGAATCTATATTTTGGATCAACCCGTCTCGTTCTATTTTTTTGGGTTTTATTTGTTTTTTCAAAAAGCTCAATTAATAATTATTTAAGTTTTGCGTTTTAATTTAGATTATTATGGTTACAATAAAATTAAATTTGCAAGTTCTATTTAGAAATTATCAAGCAAGGCGTACTGTGTAACGGACATTAAGGTCTTTTATGTTAGTTTATGCGGAATTAGCATAAGTTAAATATTATAGAAGCGCCACGGGTGAGGCCTTTCAAACGGGGTCTTTGTCGCTTGTGACTGTTTAAATAATTTTTCCCACCCTCAGAGACTTGTCATATATTTACGTAAAATAATAAAATTATGCAAGATAACATAATGCTTAAAAAATTTTGTATTTAAAATATGTTTTCTTAGTTTGATTTTTAATTTTATTTTATATTGACTTTGTTTCTTCTAACAATGCATCTTTTGCTGTTATGCCCTTTTCTACAATTGGTATAACTTTTGAGATTTTAGATCTATTTATTTTCCTAATAAATAAATCCCATTAGTTTTTTTTGAAAGGCTGCATTGTATTTTATATTTTGGTTTCATGGTTCGTTGCAATAGCAATATTTATAACATAATTAAAATATTATACTTAATTTTTTTAATGGTTATGCGTTGCGATTTATTCTTTATTATAAATAAACCATGACGCAATATGGTTTATTTCATAGTGATGCCTTCTGGTGGAATTTGAGCATTGCAGAACAAGGCATGGCCTCTCCCTTCAACAACCAGGATCTTAAAAGAAAACAACAATAACAGTAGGCTTACGTAGCGCCCTTTCTGCCTAACTGCTTCTTTAATAGTTTTCGCAATTGTATTTTATTTCTTTCTTTAAAATGATTTTTAGGTAAGCTAAGTCTTGAATAATGGTCTATTGTTTTATAATAAATTTTTTAAAATTTATTTGTTATAAGTAATGAACCGAATGAGTAGCGCAAAGCTTCTCAGATGGAATTGTTTAAAAATTGGGATACGGTAAACCCAGCATCCAATAAAATATAATAGCATCTCAAGTATAACTGATAATTTTACTGTGCGGGATATGAGTCTAAACATATTTCCTTGCAATGTCAAATTTTTACTTTTTGAATTATTGTTTTTTAATAATTTAAATTTTGTTGTTTTATGTAGTAATTTTATTTATTTAATCCTCATTAACGCTAATAGGTTTATTGTTGTATTATAAGGGTTTTTTCTTCTAGATTAAATTTTTTTCAATACATTTTGCATAAATTGGGAATACAGATATTTTGAAATTGATTATTCTTTTACGTGAATGAATAATTTCTTTGATTGCTCGAAGATCAGCTTTGATAAACGATTATGTTTGAAACTTTTGTTATAACTAACATTATTTAGTGCTTTATTTAAACCTTATTTTTTTAATAATAAATTAATTTTTGTAAGTATCATTATCTTGTGAATCAGGGTTTTAATAATTAGAAATAAGATTAATTTTTTAAATTATGTAAATATTATTTACTCATTGATTCAAAACTTTATTTTAAGACATTTAATTAAATTAATAATGCTCAATTAATTTAAATAACTAACAATTTATTTATTTAATTTACTGGTAAGTTTTTTTAAATAGGTAGGTTCTTTGTGTCGTTTTTTTTTAAAAACGCGTTCTCAGTCGAACTTTCCTCTAAATCTGACGTTAGAGAGTGAATATTGTCAACAAGCTTTCGGCTGTGAATTGAAAAAATTTGAAAAAAACACGCATTTATTTTCAATGCACGGAATATGGTATTAGGTGCTTTTAAAATTGCTTTCTGTCTAATAATTATAATAATAAATATTAATTTAGATTTTAATGGTACTTTCATTTTAGTAATATTACACTGAATATATTTTAAAGATTCCGCCTGGCAGTTATAGCTCGTAACATAAACGTAACTCAAAAACAAATATAATAATAAGTTACAATCATCTAATTAGTTAGGTTTTTAGATTTAAATGCTTTTTCAGATTTATTGCAATTTAACATCAAAATTGAAAAGCTGATTTATATTTTAAATTAGTAATTTTTTACATTGCTAAACTTCTTTGATTATTTCACGACTGCATCGATAATGTGGCATGTCGCGACGGAACATCTCAACTGTTTTCGGGATGCGTATAATTAAATTCTAAATTAGACATTAGATTTGGTTTGTATAATTATTTTGAATTAATAATATTTTAAAATTGTATAGCAAATATATAAATTAACGTTTAAGTGGTTTTTAATTCATTATGGATATTTTAACGACTTCATCATATAAATTACTTTAACCTCTCATTTCGGCCAACATTCATTGTTGTCTACTTTATTTATTAATGCGTATGCGCACCTTAACAGGGGCATAGCCAATGGGGTAGGTTACAGACTTCGTAGCGGCGCCAGATGGCAGTGGTTATATATAATTTTGTAGGTTGAAAATTTATTTACGCTTAATAAGTAAATATGACGTTAACAGTCTTTAATTTTTTCATAATAAAAACAAGTGTTACGACTTTAATATTAAAATTATTGTGATTAAAGCAAGTTTAATTGATGATTATTGTTTTGTTAACATTATAAATTAATTATATTTAATAATTATTAACAATGATGTTACAGCGTTGTTGATAAATAATATTGTTAGCAGCCACTGCCTAAAATTCTTTTACGGAGTAATATTATTAACCAACTACTTCAATACATTTCCCCAAAGGATTTAGCATTAATTAGCAAGTACTAATAAACCATTTGTTTTTAGATTACTATTGTTTAATTGCATATAATTGGTTTTATTATACAAATATTAATTATATTTGTTTGATAAGAATTTTCAATAATTTATATTTTGTTTTTAATGTAGTGAAAGTTTTTAAATTAATTACAAATTCGATTTTTTTGTTATACTAATTATTTATTTATTTGTGTTTACAATTATTTAATGCTATAACTCATAACAGAGATTTTCAAATTTTTATTAAATTTAATTTTTTAATATAAAATCTTTTTACTTATCCTATTTCACCATTGTTTTCAGATATGCAAATACGCTTGCGGTTCGAAGAAGACGCCCACCGTGCGTGTTTCCAATTTTAAGTTACTCTCAAGATAGAAGAAATGAGGCAACATTTCTAGAATAAACATTTTTTTACTTTTTATTGTAGTAAGTCCTGATCTTTTACAATTTTTTTTTGTTTTAGATTTGCTAATCTATGCGAACATATAATATTATTTTTACTAATTTGCTATCAAATTTAAATTGAATTACGATTTTAAAAATCTTTTTATAATTATAATACAATAAAGTAATATTTTGCATATTTTCAATTAAATATATTTATGTATAAATTGAAAACTAATATTAGTATCGCACGTTGCCACGTGGACACAAAATTATTATTAATCCGAGTTAAATTATTACAATTTCATTAAATTATTATAACAAAAAAAGTTTATCAAGAATATTACAAAATTTGTTTAATTAAAGTTTATATTAAAAAATAGAAAGAATTTTAAAATTTATTTGAAACAATCCTTATTTTAAGGTATATAGTTTTTTTCATAATGTTTTTAAATTACTAATATTGGTTTACGACTTATTAATTTTAAGCATACATGTAAACTGGGCTAAAAGCTTGCTTACTGTTTCAGTAAAAACGATATTTTCAGAGTTATTAAACGTTATGGTTGTAAAACGAAAAACATTGTTTTGTTTTTATTGTTTGTTATCGACTTAATAGTTTCTTGGGCTTGACTGATAGTTATTTTTATGCTGCGTGTCTCGAAGAAATTGATCAATTGGCCAAATCAGGCCGATATGTCGGGTTTGTTTAGTTGGCTTAGTTTAATTTAAAAATTGTATTTTATCTCATTAAACCCAATATTTGCGTTTAATCATTTTTAAAGTAAAGTTCATCTTATCAAGCCCGATGGTAATCATTGATTTTAATTTGTTCTTTTCAATGTCTATCAAATTTCCTCATTTTAGCATTTTGAATTTTTTCATCATAATTGACGAACAGACATTTTAGAATTAGGGTAAAACAAGTTATTTTAAAAATAACAATAATTAATTTTAATAATCATTTTGTATAAGCCACATGGAAGGATTCGTGCGGAGAAAAGCACGATTTAAGAATATAAAACCTCGATATGAAATGAGCACTTTGATGAGATTCCGAGATTAGCCTAATATTTATAAATATAAATGACGCAGATTCTATCGGGTTTTTAAATTGTTTTTAATTATTAATCAATTATTTTTAAAATGTAAAACATTTATGTTAAGATTATGCGTTTTTATAGAAATTAAATAATTAGCTTGTTTATAAATGCTTTTAAAAATTTTAATGGCCTTAATTTTTTCTTTTAAAAAAATAATATTCATAAATTATTGGTTTTATTCTTAAATTTATTGCATTTCATATGCACAAWTCTTTTTAGCCATCTTTCACCTGTTCATGTGAGTGCCATCAGTTCGTTCGAGGCGTTGCATATTCTGATGTTTAAGCCTTTAAAACTATTTATGTTGAATAATTAACCAGCTCGCTATTATTCTTTTTTACGTGTTTGGTATTTCAGCTTTTTGTTAACCAGCTGTGAGCTTTTTTAATCAATTGCTTATCAATTAGTTTGATTCTTTTTATTTATTAGAATAATAATTTATTATAATAGTTGCACTTTCATCTTTAGGGATTATTAATGAGTGATTAATTAGTGAATATTTCGGTTTAAAATATAGATTTTTTAGCATAATTATAGGATAATATATTTTTATCCAAAATTTGTGTATTAATATTGTGTAACACTAATTTTTTTTAAGGGTTATTTAAATTCCGTTCTTAACTTTTGATTTTTAGCGTCTAAAATTTTTTGAGATTTTGACTCCTGCGATATGATTCATATTCCTTTAAAACTTGTTTATAAAAGCTCCAAATTAACAGTGCCTTTGCACGAAATCAATTTTGCTTTTGTACCAAAAACTGTTCTCGAAAGCCAATTTTAATTATCAGTTTAAACGACATTTTGGAGTTTAATTTTAATTGAAATAAGTTTATATTAAACGCAATTATTGGCTTATAGCTAAACACGATCTCGAACGGGTTTAATAATCGCTTCAGAGTCCATGAGCGAAAAAAACGCGCTGGTTGATTGATTTATAGCCGATAAATTGTCTTGGAGCAAGGTTAATTTACTTTACTTAATAAACATATTTTTAAATGATAATATTATATGTGTTTTTGCGAGACTTGGCTAGGTTTGTTTATTGTTAAGTTATTAATAATATTAATTTCCTTTTTAATCATTTGATATATTAATTCTCTTGTCAACAATTTTATTATTAATGCGTAATTAACATACACGATTAGCACAGCATTTTATGATTTTTCTCCCTCATTTGTAAAAAAATAAAAATTTAAAAAAATGACGCCAAAGCCATGGAATTAATAATAAAAGATAAAATTATTTTAAAGCGGTTTATTTTATGATGCCGATAAAAACGTTTATTTATTAAAAGACCATATATCGAAAATCAGGTCAAAAAATTAAGCTTATACTTAAATAAACATCATTGCTTTTTTTCGAATTGTCATTTTCCTATAATTTTCTGACTAAATGAAAATTTTTATTATGGGCATTTCTTTTCTAATCATTAATTTGGATTTAGTGTAATATTTTTCATCAGGATTTAAACATCAATTAGTTTGTAAATGGAGGTGATTTTATATAGTTTATTTTCTAGAAATTAATTCATTGAAAAATTTAATTCATAACCATTTGTTTATTGTCAATTTTTTTTTTCTATTAATAAATAAGCTTATTTATTGCATGTAAATTTTAACGCTTTTTAATTAAAATATTTTGTTAAATAAAACCATTAGGTAACTTCCATAGGAGCTAGCAAATACTGAATACATGATTTTTTGATTTTTGTTAATCCCGTCTTTTATCTTAAAATAAAAATGCCATCTTGCAAGTTTACCTCTCTCATGTAATCCATTCCGAATCTAAATTGTATTGTGTCGTCGACGGCGAGAAAAAATCACAAGGAAATCAAGACGTTACACGAGGCTGGCTTAATTATGTGCATATTTCCTGTTAAAGTATTGCTGTCTTTTAAATCTTTAATTAATTAAAACGCTAAAATATTGTAATAATATTATTTGAATCGGTTTGTTTGTTATAGGTTTTTGAGTGTATTTTAAATTAATTATTGCATTAATTTGGGGTTTATCGTTTTATAAATCTTCATTAATATAACTTTGTTATGTGATCACTTTAAAGTTATTCATGTTTAAGTTACGTTTCATGCATTTTACGCCAGAATGATGTAGATTTTTTATATCAAAATATTATTTGCTTTATGGTTTGTTCCGCTACACTTTAAAGATTTGGTTGCATAAACTGCGGTTTGCGTAAGGCAGCTTAACTTAAATATATTTTATTTTGTTAAGATATTTTACGAATGTTGCATTGCTAATTGCAAGTTCTTTGTTCGAATTATGTGTTTGATATTTAAATATCATTTCTCACAATTTGCCAATGTTATTTGAATTAAAATAATATTTTTATGTTAACATTTTATTTATCTCATTAGTTATTTCATTTTTATTTATAATTGTCTTTATTTTACCTGTTTCTTTTCAAAAGCTTGGCGTGAATAATTAATTGTTTTAAATCAATTCTGTGTAAAAAATCATTATTAGCATTATTCAAAGAGAAGAAAATAAAAAATTAATTTTTTTTATTTGAATTTTTATTAAATTTTAGGTTTACATTGCGCAAAACATGTCGTCTTATGGGTGAATATAATTAACTAGTATTTTATTGGCATCGCATATTTTAATGTTGATTCCACTAAATCTTATTGTCTTTAATTGAATAACATTTAAAAGCTTGTAAAGCGAAATTATTTTTGGCTCGAGACATCTAGTATTTTACCCAGACGATTCAAAATAAATAAACATTGAATCCTTTAACAACAATTACTTATATAAATCCTTAGTAAATAATAAATTTTGAAATTTAATGTTGAAAAATCTATTCGAATGCGAATTAATAAACACTTACTATATAATTTAAATGATGTAGTCTCTGCAACATCCTGGCTTCTTTCGGGGCAACGTTGAATTCTAGAAGAATCGAAAATCCTTACGATCTTTAAGTTAATTACCATAAAAAGAAATWTTTGGCTAAAATACATTATTTTACTAAAGTTAAAATACTCTGAAAAGATATAATTCTGAAAAAAGCGACATCTCGGCGAAAAGCCCCATGAAACATGAGTTCTTGCACTTATACATATTTATAAAATATATTATGATTGTAAACTTATTTTTTATTAAAAAATTTCAAGTGCCAAAAAATGTTTGCTGTTGGTTGATGCTTGGCCGGTCTGGAAGAATGCAATTGATCAAGAAAACATTTTTATTTAATCTAACAAAGGTTGATGTGCTAAGCCGCATATTTCTTTTTACATTAAATATTCTCGAATATAAAATGAATAAAACTTACAAAATCCATATAAAAATATAATTTTTAAATACAAATTACCTAATTAATATTTTTACAAAAAATCAAARATTTTATAATTAGATTTTTTTATTATCTATGAATTTTTTGGKTTTCTTATTCAACAATTTTTAGTATCAGTACATTCCTAACTCTATTTATTATTGATAAATTTATTTTATATTCATCAACTGCTGCGAGATGTACGACCATTCCCATCATGGAACGGGTGTATGTAGTTTTATATAAACGGCAATATTTAGCGTCTCAGGGACGTGGCAGCTCATAACTTTTTTCAAGACTGACCAATCTCCATAAACATTATATCATTCGAAAGCTCTAAATGATTAGAAGATATATGTCAGCAACAGCCAGACGCTAATGGCCCGCTTCGAAAATTTATAGCCTAATATAATTAACTTGGACGTAGTCTACTGTTTGAAACACGGTGTATGCCGGCCAATTATACGACAAGCATGCTAACGCAATGCACTTTGATTAGTAGCAAGCATTAACTTTAAAATTCTTTAGAACAATGTTATACTTACACATACCGTATTTCCTAAAATAGTAACC
>MEIZ01000156.1:0-10328 GCA_001723225.1 Globodera ellingtonae | reverse complement strand
CTTAAGTAAGAATCTTTAATTATTTGACTATTTTAAACAAAATTTTATATCGGCAGAAGATCCATATTTAAAAATAGTTTGATTTCAATTAAATTTAAATAATCAAATTGACGCTTGTTCAGAAACCAAACTTTAGTTTTTCACTATACATTTTAAGATACATATATACTAAAAAAGATTATCATCGTTAAAGGGAATTTTATTTATGTGAAGTAATATAATAAACCTAAAAAATATTGACTGTAATTTGTTTTGTTAGATTTATTTATAAAAAACAAATTCAGGACTCTCAAATTTTTTATAGAAAGCAAAATAATATATTTTAAAAAATTAATATGTTATAAAAAAAGAAAAATCAATAAGGCAGTCGTTTTATAATCAATTAAAATAATAATTTAAAAAATCAATAAGTGTTGACACCTTTATAACACCTCGCGTTAAATCTTCAAATAAAAACCTTATAATAAAAACCCTACAAAATAAATATAAAATATACCATTTTCAGACATCTTAACTTTGAAATGCCATTATTTAAAAAAAATCATCGATGACAAGCTGAATTAATTATTACGCCAAAGCTAGAAGACATGCTCGCCCTGCTTGTTGTTTAATTAAACACGCCAATAAAAATGCATAATTTTTTCACAAAATATTGCAAAAATTTATTACGAGGCAACCAACGAGTGATTATTAGTCAACGCAACCACGTCAATATTTCTATTGCACGCAACACAAGTTTGACCACTTTTTTTTGCCTCCACAATGTCTATTTTTTTGGGAGTAGGAATGTGATTTTTCTTTGGCATATCTGAGACTAAAAACTTATGTTAAAAGGAGTTGATGAGAATAGTGCATATGCTTAGAAATAAAGCGTTGAACTTTTTGGGCATATACTTTTGTCCACCCAATTTTTGAGCAGGTTGAGTTCAATGGGGGCAAACAAATCGGAGAGTGCTTGAAGCGCAGTGAGTTTGG
This sequence comes from Globodera ellingtonae, assembly GCA_001723225.1. Classification (NCBI taxonomy): domain Eukaryota; kingdom Metazoa; phylum Nematoda; class Chromadorea; order Rhabditida; family Heteroderidae; genus Globodera; species Globodera ellingtonae. The sequence continues at coordinate 9,353 of MEIZ01000156.1, read as the reverse complement.
GCTAATTTTGAAGCTAGCAAAAGGCGCTAAATTTAATCACTAATAATTGGCTGGCTTCAACAGCTTTAAAAGCTGCTATGACAATTTTCATATCCAAATATCTTTTGGGCATATACTTATGTCCGATACTGTACGCCGGAGCCTAGAATTTCTGGCTCGCGCTTGATTAAATACGCCAATTAAAATGCATTCAATTTTAAATGAATTTAAATACCCATCTTAAAATTAAACATTAGTTTAACCAAAATTAATGATAAATTATAAAACTTCAGATAATTCGTCATCGCAATTCTTCTGATAAAAAATAGCAAAGATATTAAATTTCCACAAATTTTATAACTAATATAACCTTTGAACGTGATTACTACAGTGGAGAATGATGCGCAAATTGCTTATTTACTATAAAAAGAGTTATAAATATAATTATAATAAAAATTAAACCACCTTAACTAAAAAATGATATTGATGTCGGGAAAAAATTACCTAATAAGATATTGCAATAATAATAATAAACAGTACCGAGGTTTTTTATTCCGACTTGGTTGGATGAACAACGGCATCCTTTGTTGTCTATAGGTAGCCAGCATTACTACAATAGAAGGCATTTTTAAATGATTTAATTATAAATAATTTATGCCAGAATGACATGCAAATTAATTTTAATAATATAAGTATAAATATGTAAATGTACTTTTAAAATTGAAAATCCGCTGTTATCTTACTTGCCGTGCAATAAATACAAATAATTAAAAAAACAATCAATAGCCAAAATAAAATAAAGAAAATAATAATTTATTCTTTTTATAGTATCCATTTTTAAATTTTGAAAAGGTGGCTCAAGCTACCATTGTCAGGCATAATATCAAAGATCATCGATAATAATTTTTACAAATCAAAGACAAATAAATATACCATAACATTAAATTTTCATATTTAAAGAATGTATAAGCATGATTAACAATTGTTAAAAAAATAATAATTTTTTAAATTAAAATAAATTATTCTTAAATTGATATAAAACAATAAAAACGTTCGTTCTTATACCAAATTATTATAAAACATGAAGTTTGTCAAATAAAGATTCCCTTGATTACAAAATTATGTAATCAAAAAACAATCAAAATTCATCAACATAATTTGAAGAATAAAATATGATTATATAAAGATTGTCAAACATTAAAAAACAATAAAATATTAAAATAAAAGCTATTAGGAACGTAATCATAATTAATTTTATTCAGGATAAAAAGTTGCTGTCAACATTATCCAGGGGGGCAGGAGATGTTCGATTACATGCGAGCTTTTCACTTGCGACTGGCTCGAGACGTAGGCAAATTTAATTATGAATGTAAAAGTATGCGACAAATCTTTACACGTAAATGATCTAAAATATTTTTTAAACTCTGAAATTCAAAAGTTAAACATAATGTTGATTATTTTCTTCAGACGGAAAATGTTGCGAGCTCCATGTTTTCCAGTGTCATTGATTAATTATTAAAGGTATCTCTGTATTTTTGAATGAAAACAATTAACTAAAACCGATTAATACTGGAAATTTATCAAAATGCATATAACAGATTAAAGATTTTAAAGTTGTGTTTCTAAAAGTAAAAAATTATTACATATGTTAAAAGTAAAACCATTAATAAAATTTATTAAGTTATACCTAAAAGCATCTCTTTACCCTACTCAAATGGTGAAAGAAGTCCTTACAATTAAGAAATTGAACCTGCTGAATAAAGAATATATTATTTAGGTTATATGAAATGACATTATAAATTTAGTTCTTGTATCAYTAATTCCAGCATTTATTGAAATAAAAATCATTGCGGCCAAATTAATTAAAGCAGTTTATTAAATATCACACAAAGTTCTTTATGACTACATCGCTGACAAGAGAACAATTTACATTWTACAAATACCTCAAGTTAAAGAAATACATTAATTTAAATTTAAACGCAATCTATTCTATATCTCAAACTCTAAATAAAAAACAAAATCTATTATAACAAGATTTAAAATTTTTTTACAAAAAAACTATTTTATAAACTTGCTATTGTAATAATCTAAAAATTATGAACAAATGCTATCAAAATAAATACCAACCTATAATGCCAACAACCAAAATATCCTTTTTAAAAATAAATTACTGTTGACCCTAGAAGACTCATGCTTCATGAAGACGAAAGACTCAGCAGCACCATAATGCGAGAAGTGCCGCGCAATTAAAATCAATACTTCTAGTCGCAAAACATCAATAAATAGCATTTTTTACATTTTTTAATGGATATTAATTATAATGAAAAAGTCGTAGTATTTTAAATGTTATTAGATTACAGTAAAAAGAATAAAATTAATGTAAAACTTAAGAAGATGAAACCAAGAAAATAATGATAAATTTGACATAATGTTTTAATTTATAATTTTAAAAAAAACAATATAAATTAAAAACAAAAATAATTATTTATTTAAGCTTCAATATTATTAACAAAGATCCTATTTTGGTAAAAATTCAACTTGCACCCTTTAAAAAGGTAATATTCAAGATGAACTCAAATGCAAGAGGTTAAAATGAAATTACGGAAAGCTCGGAAATTATTTAAAAGGTGGGAAGCGAAGTTACCAACTGCGTTTTTACACCAACAGCTGAACTCTTTAAATGTATTTCTTTCAATAATTAATTAAAATTCCATATTAATTAAAAATGCTTAAAAGTATAATAAAAATAAAATGCTATTTTACTAAATTATTTTGAAGTGCAATATTAATTTGTTTCTATTATTTTTAAAAATCATTCAGCATTAATACACAAATAATTAAATTATGTACAACAAAATATAATAAATTAATTGCATCAAATCTAAATGTTTACTTTAATGTAAGTTACTTTTTAAGACAAGTGAATCGAAGGATTCGGCCCATAAGAGAGAGAAATCTGGTGCGGCGCATGCGCACGACAATATCTAATTGATCTCATTGAACGAATTAACACCAGCGAGACCATTCTATTTCTTCGGTAGCGTGGGGTTCTCCGTTCGGTGTAACCGCGTTGCGAGATATTTCCCGATTTAAAACATAAATTGAAAAAAAAAAATTATAAAGGTCTTCACATAAAATAATATTAAGCAAAAAATAAATCAGACATGTAAATAAAATGTAAAATTTTTTTGCAACATTTCGAATAGACACAAGAATTCATTAATCAATTAAATAATTGCAAGGCAAAAAATTTGGAATTTAAAAAATAAGCAACAAAATTAATAAAATATAACAAAACCAACTAAAACATAGAGCGAAAATTAAAGTATTTGAATTATTTGTAAAAGCCTATGCATAATTTGCAAAACTAGCCTTCCCCGACTTCAAGAGGATGTCAAGTGTGGCATTTCATTTTGAAGACAGCAATCATTTTTTGGCAATAAGATATATAAAATTTAAAGCGATTATGTAAATAAGACTTTAAAATAACAAATTGTAAAGTATATAAAATAAATAAAAGATTCGTCTAATCCAAAAATAATAATCATTTAWCAAATAACACACTAAATAAACATTAGGCATAAACCAAAATATTAATCTAAAAAAGAAGAAATTAAAATAATCTATTTTGAATTATGCWAAGAAATACATTGAGAATGATATCTAGACAATACAGACAACAAATTTCGTAATTCAGACAATAAGTTCAAGGTTGAAAACAAGAGGACGTCATGAACTGAGACCTTAATTCGATCAGCAAAACCATGGCAAATATTCTGACTTCATCTCACGAAAATGAAGAAATACTAATCAATAAATCTGAAAGTATTTAAAATATGGTGGTTTTATTCAAACGAATATTCAATGTATAATTAATTTGATATCTTTAAATGAATAGCTAGTTACATTTACATCGGATAAACAAATAAAAATACATTGATTTCAAAAACTTAAATAAAATGTAAATAAAATCACGTTTGAAATCTTTTTTTTTTTAGAGGTATATTAGAAACAATAATTTAAAAAAAATAAGTTTACGATAAAAATTTCGTCTATATTAAAAAACCAAACATTCCGAAATGGTTTTATTGAAAAAAGCTGGTTGAAATTGGCTGAAATAAATTTAAGGATCACAATTAACTCACAATTAAATACATTCCTAATACGCGAATAAATTAAGAATTAATTTTACGGCGCTGATCATCGCTAACAAAGTTGTGCTGTATCATAAAAACAATATTACTAAACTTTTTTTGTTTAAAAACAAAACATAAAAAACAAAATTCGTTGCACAAACCCGTGCAATCCCATTTTTAATTAACAAAATAAAATTGCATTTGTCTTAATTTGGACAGCACTACAATCAATAGATTTTTAGATCGACAATTAATAATAATAAAAGCGATAATAAAAGTTCAAATTAAAAAAAATCAAAAGCTTTACTTAAAATATATCTAAAATTTGATATGAACGAATTTTTAATAATATAAATAGCTTGCAAACATTTAAGAAAGGCATTTAATTTATATTTTATGATTCTCGCAAATATATATTCAATTTTATATATATCAAGTAAAATAAATATAATTAAATGGTTGTTTGTTTGATCCTGCGCAGAAAGCAACGGGCCGTTTTGGCCTCCACAGAACGTTCGAGCTCGAAGAGTGCATTATTTTTTATAAATTTTTATTTAAAAAAAAACTAAAAAATTAATGTAAAAATAATAAATCACAGATTGAAGAGTCTCAAGCGGCAATTCGAGATAAACAACAGCATCACCGATTTACAAAACTTTTCAGAAATTTGTAAAATTATAAAATTTTGATTAAATATGAATATTGAATAATATTAGGTAGCAAAAATATGTCAAATTGCGAGCCACAATATTATAAAAAACTAATTCAGTATATAAATTTTATTTCTTTAATTACTTAAAATATCACATAATCACATATTTAAGAAAACTAATGCTTAAAGCTAACGTCTAATTTATACGCTCAAAGATGATGATGCCATTTATATTTTTATTCAGCCGATTATAATTTTCGTTAAATATGTTTTGGCAAAAGTCAACCTCTCAAAGTTTGAGTGTGTGTAAGCCAAATCCTGCTGTCGTAAGTTTGCGCCTTGGATTGAATTTTTGGCATAATTTTATTCCAATTTGTTTTAAAATTTGCGAATAGACTGTGAGTTGATTAGGGATCTTGACAAGAAAATTAAAATTTATAGCATTTAATTTTTATGCACTTTAATAAATTTAATATGTTTTACGGCCGTCGGCAGTGATTTGATCTTATCAGTTAATCAATCAATTATATTATTGAATATCTACATAAATGCAATTTAAGCGAAGCTTGAAAATTATTTCTTATAAAATAGACGCGTCCAATCGGCAATTATTTCTTAAAATCAATTCTAATATAGTCAGCGATTTATTAATTATTTTTTAATGAAATAATAAATTAGATTTCAAATAAAGCAGGGCACTCTTTCAACTCTTTGATCTGAAAGCAACAACACACTCTGCCTGTTTTTCGTAACGTAACTTTTTTATAAACTTTAATAGTATGTGAGATACACAATATAAAGTAGGAGACATTCGAATTATTTTATATTAAAATTTTTAAGTTCGTAAATGCTGCTTTTATATTTATTTGTTTTAGCGAACGCATAGCAATTAATGTTTTACGTTACCGATATTTTTATTTAAATACAAATAATATTTAATACAAATTTGACTAAATGAATATTTATGAACACAACAGGCGAGAAGCAATGTTTATAAAAAATATTCATGATATAAAGTTAAATAAGGGTATTGATTTGGGTGGTAATAAAATACATTTATGTTATAAAACCTTGTTCTATTATAAAACCATTGAGATTTTTAAAAAAARATACAAATTGTATACAATTGACTTCGAACACTAAATCTCGTTTAAAATTTAAATTAAAAATCCCGACTTAGCCTTTTTTATTTCAGACCTTGTTTTTACACCGAAAACTAAATGGGAAATGAATATTATAAAAATAAGAAAATGACAAATTGAAAAGATTTCCTCAGCCACTCAGGTTTACGAATAGTGACGTTAAAACGACAAAATTTCCGGTTAAAAACATGGTTTTCGTGCATAAGTCGACAAAATAAAGCTGCAGAAAAAATGGGTAAATAACTAAAAATCCGCGTCCTAGCGATTTACATAAATATTAAAACAAATATAATATAAAAATTTTAACTTAAAGAAGTATTTTAATATAAGCAAAATATTTTACAACAACAAAGAATAAATGAAAAAGCATATTTGCCATTTTACAAACACATTGCTCAAGAATACCTCTAACACAAATATAAATCATCTAAAAAATGTTTTTAAGTCATTGTTATAATTGCAAAATAATAATATTTAATTAACCTTAATAAAAGAAACCTTTATATACGGCCTAAACGTCTAATTAATTCAATAACACTTTAACAACGAAAAATCACCTGCTTAATATTCCAAATAATTAAAAAATCCTAAAAGATAAAAAAATGCTTTGCCATGTTTTTATTAAAAGAATAACGTATTATTTTAAAAATCATTTAACATATTTAACACACAAAATAATTTAATAAATTATTGGATCAAATCTAAATAATAGTTAAATGATAGAAAGGTAGGATATTATGCTCTTAATTTATTTAATTTTAATTATAAGAACCAATTCATATTTTAAAAGCAATTAAAAGCAAAACAATATTATAGCCTGACCAAATAAACAATTTCAAATTTCTTGATCGAAAAACTTAAATTATGTTAGCCTTTGCAAAAAATAAAACCAAAATCAATTCAATGAAAATATTAAAATTTTTATCTAACAAAATAAAATGTTAAATATAAATGATGCTTGAATTATTTTACAAAAAATTTGTTTTACAAGTTAAAAAATAAATAAATCTAAAAATTATTTTAATTAATACAACATTTTTTGCTGAAGTGGCCTTTTTTGGGTGGATAATGTGATCTTGGCAAGATTTAAGACGTGAGTGTCGACGATGGGGTTTGCGGATTGAATGCGCCGTCAGATAAAGAGCTCTGATATGACAATTGGCCTCATCACGGGACTTTAGTCCATTAATAATTTGCCTTCAAAAAATCACTAATTTTTTTGCGGTATGTTAAATTTGTTATTCCATTAGATTGTATTCCGGTTAAACTGAGTTATGAAACCGTAAGCCACACAAATATATTTTTTCATATAGGTACTCGTGCAAATTACTTATATTCGAAAGCTTAAATTATTCTCTTTCTAAAAATTTAGTTAATAATATCATACATAAAATCTATCATCAAAAGGCTGCAAAAGTTTAACTTCGACGAACTCTACGCAACAAAATAAAAAAATGAAATTAAGAGAAAAAATTTAAAACGCAAAAAAGTTTATGAACTTAAATTTTATCAAATAACTGTAGTCCGAGCTCCGGACATTAAAATCTTTTTTTCGTGTACAAACCCGATATTTTTTAAACAATCATGCCGAAATCAAAAATAAGAACTCTATTTAATTAAAACATTTATATCGGTGTTTTCGTGATAAATGATAATTTTAATTATAATATTACCTAACAGATTGACGTGTAAAATAATTTAGTCTTAAATTTATGCATTTTTTTACACAATAATGTTTCTTAACATGTTCCACGAATTTTTTTTTATATTAGCATTAGACGGAGCATAATGCATTATATAATAAAAAGATGAAAAATTGGAATTCAATAAATTACAAAATTTACTTATAAATTAAATGCTTTAAGCCTCATTTAGCAAAGAACCCAAATTAAATAAAAAATGGATTTCCCTTTTTTATTGAGTTTTTGATAATGGGAAAGGTTCAAGTCAGTCTCACAACAATAAGTATTTAATTAATTTGAAAAATTGTCGAACATCTGCCCAAATCATAATAAACAAAAGATGGAAAAATCTAAAGTTTTAAAGCTAAGTTTTTACGACAAATATTAAGAGTACGACTTTCCATGCCACGAAAATTTAATCAATGCCTAAATTGTATTTTCAAAAATAATTATTAACAAAAGTGTTGGCTATGAATTCTTTAATGCTCTGTCTAACAGCAAATGCCGTACTTTATTTTTGATATAACTTCTTATTTTGCAGAACAAATTTTCGCTCAAATATAATTGAAAAATTTCTAAAAAATTTACTAAATATCATAAAACTTTTAATTGTTTATTTGTTTAATATTAAAATCCAATTTAGTTTCATTGCATATTAATATATCGGTCCAAGTCGTTAATGAATTATGATAAAACAGGTTAAGATTTTAAAATTTCGATTTAGATAAAAACAGGGATTTTTATATATTGTTGATAATTTTTATTTGTGTTGCACAGTATTTATTTGAGTGCCAAATGGTCCTTTCGCGAACGGGTGGTTCCTATTAGACTAAAAGGAGAAGGGGTATTTGGGAATTGAAAGGGTGACGACGGAAACCTTTAAGATTTTTAAAAAATAACCGCTATTTTACTCTTAAATATTAATATATATTTTTTTAAATCGTTTCGAATATTTATTTTTAGAAGAAGAACTTTTTGGTTCTTTTATAATATCTGTTAAATTTTGAATAAATTTATTCAACATAATATTTTTTTTGGACATATTTTTCTATTTGTCCAATCACAAATTGGAAATAGTATGATTATTGAAGTTAATAACGGAGGACACATGTATAATATTTACTTTTAACACGGAGAAATTGTATTTATCTTATTTCAAACAGAAATTATTATCTTAATATTTATTTTTCTTTTTGATTATCTATGAGCATCAAAACAATGACTTAGTAATTCATTTTATAGATTTTTTTTATGAATCTAAAATTGCACATTAAAATGCTAGTCAATATATTGTATATTTTTAATAAATATTAGAGTTTTTGACAAATATTTAGAATTGTCGTCTTTTTACGGCTAATAAATTAATGTTTAATAAAATTTCATAATTGCAAATAATCTATTTTTTCTAATATCTTATATTGCAGTGCATCATGGTCGTTTTCTACCAAACATGACGTAATCGTTAAATATATAATTTAGTTAATTTTATCATATTGATGGGTTTATTTTCGAGTGAATATTTTGAAAAATTTACTCAACACAAATATACAACACACATTTTGTATCATCTATTTTGGTGAGTTTGCAGTATAACCGAATACAAATTATAATTTATTATTAACAATATTGAAAAGCTCCTTTTTAAAGAACTTAACATTATTTAAATAATTATGAATAAATATTATCGTTTAAAAAATCAAAATCATGATTGGTTAAAATCTCTAATAGGTATTGAAAATTTGAAATAGAAAAGTTTACAAAC
>MEIZ01000155.1:126179-136975 GCA_001723225.1 Globodera ellingtonae | reverse complement strand
TTTTCTTAAGCAATTTTTCCAAAAAAGTTTAATGTTCACTAAACTTTTTAGAATTTTTAAACATTTTTGTTGAAATTTCTAAAAATTTCGTCAATTTTCAAATTTTTCAAAAATGCAAATTTTTTTTGCGTATTCTACTTCTTTTGGGGGCGAGGGTGGGTCGGCGGTGCCGATAGGCGCCGCCGAGAAAATTTTGCGATTTTTGACTCGCTTTGTTAACACATTTTAAACCAAAATTTAAAAAATCGGCACTTTTTTTGAGTTTAGGAATGGGAGGGGTTCGGCGGTGCCGATAGGCGCCGCCGGGAAAAAATTTTTGATTTTTGATGACAGTTTGTTAAGAAAATTAGACACAAAAAATGTAAAAGTTCAAAACAAAAGGGTCCCCCCTATGGTTTTTTTTTCTCAAAAAACATTTCGGGGGGGGGGCCTGGCCCCCTTGCCCCCCCCCCCCTGTGTACGGGCCTGACGCCCCTGCTTCCACCCAAAAGGGTAAGTGCAATTCCATGGATTAGTAAAAAACGTAGAAGTATTTCATTCTAATCTGTTTATTGAAGTATATGATAGAAAAGAACCTTTTAGCTTAAAAAATAAACGAAATTTTAAAGAATGAGTAAGTTCCGTGTTAACTTTTATCGTTAGTCAATCGGACACTAAATTTTATTTTAAAATAAACCAGAAAAAAGCCCGCCAGTTGGTTTTGCAAAAAGTCCTCCTTGTTGTTGTTGCCCCAAAGCACTTTGTTGGCCGAACAAAGAAGAGGACGCAACGGAAGTAGCGCCGGTATTCTTTATTCTGCCAGCGATGTAATCGTCGACCCGAATTTCCTAAATTTTGATTTATAAACGAAAAGGGACGTGGCCTCCCACTCACTTCCAGACTTTTGTGCTCATGTTCTTTCATCGACGATATACACATTTGCTTTGTGCTAACTTTGTGCGGCGTCCCTTTCAATTGCATCTGATCCTCGCCAATTGGAGGTGCAAATTTACTCGCTAAATATTTTTGGATTGAAATTGAATTCAAAAATGACGGAAGATAAAAACAAAAACCGAAAACTGGGGCGCTCGGAGCACCGAATCCAAACGGTTGCGATGGCTTTGCGCCGAAAAGATTGGTAGAGCCAACCGCTTGCTGCGGTTGTTGTCCAAAGGAAAACGCGCCCTGCTGAGGCTGTCCACCGAAAAGACCCGTAGTCGTAGTCTAAATTAAACCATATTAAATTGAGAAATTATTAATAACCAACCGTTGCAGTGCCAAAACCGCCAACCGAAGATGGCGCAGTTCCGCCGAACATACCGCCAGTGGTTGGCTGTCCGCCGAAAATGCTAGGCTGTGAGACCTGACCAAAAGCCTAAATGGCAAAATTCAAGCCCTGAAAGTTAGTAGTAGTTACCGATGGCTTATTTTGACCGAACAGTCCGGCACCGCCCGCCGTCGTTGACCCGAAAGCACTGCTTGGCTGCTGCTGCTGACCGAAAAGACCTCCGCTGGGCTGAGAAGTGACCGCCCCAAACAATGAGGACCCGGCTGGCTTGGCCGCGCCGAAAAGGCCACCCGTCTGCGGCTGCCCGCCAAACAATGAGGACGCCGTCGTTGCGGAAGGGAAAGTCGGTGCCGAAGTCGTTGCTAAACCAATAGTTTTTCAAAAAATTAAATCAAATTGTACCTGAAAAAAAACCACCAGCTGGCTTTGCAAAAAGCCCTCCTTGCTGTTGTTGCCCTAACGTGTTTTGTTGCCCAAACAAAGAAGATCCAATAGGAGTAACTCCAGTACCCTTCATTTATCAATTTATCACTAAAAAAAGTTATTATAAATAAACTTATGGTTAGACTTGTCCACACAAACCACAAAAAGAACAAACAGGGACGCAAAAAGACAGAAGCGACAATTTTATTGAAGATTTTTTTAAATTAATTTTATTTCCTTTATTTGTCGAAGTGTTTTGTTCGGCGCTCTGATGATTCGGCAGTAGACGTTTCGGCAGTGGACGGTTCGGCAGAAGACAATTCGGCAGAAGACGTTTCGGCAGTTAAGACAATTCGGCAGAGGACGTTTCGGCAGTTTTTTTAATTTTTTCTAATTTTTGCAATAACGGAATAACACGACTTTTTTCTTATTAATAAATTATTATTAAATATTAACACAAGCTAAGGTACGTATACAAATAAAAATAGAGTCACATATTATATCGCCATCATCAATGATAACGGGGGGATGTGGGGATAATATGGATGATGAAGGGTGTGAAGGAAACCGATAAGAGCCCGGACAGGATTTTCCAGGACTCCTGATCCGGAATCCTGGTATTTTCGTCGAAGCACCAGGATCAGGATATCCTGAAAACAGGATTTTTAATCCTGGTAAATCCTGATCCTGGTAATTTCCAAATCTGATCCGGAATTTTTCAAAATTCCGGGCTCTATTAATTACTTATCAGATGTTAAATGAAATGTCAAACTGTTCGTTCGCCTGAAAAAAGTCGTGTTATTCCGTTATTGCAAAAATTAGAAAAAATTAAAAAAACACTGCCGAAACGTCCTCTGCCGAATTGCTTGGACTCTTCTGCCGAATTGTCTTAACTGCCGAAACGTCTTCTGCCGAATTGTCTTCTGCCGAACCGTCCACTGCCGAAACGTCTACTGCCGAATTGTCTTAACTGCCGAAACGTCTTCTGCCGAATTGTCTTCTGCCGAACCGTCCACTGCCGAAACGTCTACTGCCGAATTGTCCGTACACCGTTTTGTTCATCGCTTATTTCCCGCTACACAGCGCGTCATTTTTGCATTTTATTACCGCATAACCATTTAGCCAAGTTTATTGACACGAAAAAAAAGTGAATAAAAGTAAGGAAAACAAACGCTAAATTCAAAAATTATGTTGAGGGATTTTCACGCATTCTAACCAAAATTCTATAAAATAATGAAGATTTTTCCCTATAACTCGAGACCTGGGCCGCATTCATTAACCATTATACTGAAAATCTATTACTTATTTTGTTTTCTAGGGATGGTGAAAGTTTGGTGAGGATCGGTAGATGTCGAGAAAAGTTCTTAGATCCGAAGTGCGCGATGATCAAAATATTTGTTAAAAAAGGTGAGAGAGAACGCCAAAAGAAGAGAACGGTTAGAGAAAGAGAGGGAAAAGCGAGATAGTGCACTGTCTACCTTAAACGGTAATAAAATGCAAAAATGACGCGCTGTGCCGCTAAACATTTTCAAATCCCGTCGCGCAAAAAAACAAGTGTGAATTCGGCCAAATCTGCGAAGCATTTCAGCCACAGACATCACAAAAATTTCCGGGACTTGAATTCTGTACTTTTTTTGGTTATATATTTTAATTTGTTCGGCAACTATTCTTAAAATGGATGATATTGGAACTGGCAATTTAGCATATGAAGAGGTAAGGTATGGAATTCTTTGTATTCAAATGAATGATTTTTATTAGATTGGCCGTGAAATTAATGAGGGTTTACAAATTTCTGGAAAACCGCTGGATGAACGGCTTATCCATTTGGCCAAAGCGGAAGAAATGATCCTTAAACAAGAGGGTACTTCTGTTCTCGATAATTTTCTGGACGAGATGGTTCAATTTATTCATGAGCGTGAGCAGAAGGTGCGCTGCTTTGTCATTTCGTTTATCGAGAAGGCTTGGTCGGTTTTGCCTTGTTCTTTGTGTTCTTAGAATTAATTTTGGGCTACAGCAAAAATTAAGCAGTTTTAATTAATATTTTTAGCAAGAAAGACTCCGAAGTATTCAAAAGAGCCATAGCAACATTAAACTGGGCAATAATTGACCAATCGAGCGGCGTGATTGTGCAGAAAAAGGTAATAATTGTTTTAAATGAATTTATGGAATTTTCAAGGTGATAAATACATGTTCCATACTTTACCCTGTCCTGCTGAGATGGGCTTCGCAGATGCGCTCAACGGACGTGGAAGCCAAGAATTGTTGGGAAGCGTTCAACATTTTAAAAAACAGAATAATGCAGACAGTAGACTCTGAAAATGAAGGGTAATTAAATCTCTTTCAAATCCCACAAATCAAAGTTTTTTAGAATTAAAACGATGGCTTTCAAATTTCTCGAGATGCTGATTATATGCCAACTCCCAAAGAATGAAGTTTTTCTTTAATTGAAATTAGAATTTTTCGTTCGTTTATAGTTCAGCGAAGTGCCAAAGTCTGGTATCCAGATGAGTTTGGATGAGATCGGTCGAGATTCGTTCATTTCGTGGCGACAACTCCAACTTGAGGCACAACACAGCTTTAACAATTTAATGGACCAAATTGCATCTACTCACATCACATCTCTGAACCTGGTCACTGCCATCTCGTGCATATGCAACATTGCCCGACAACGTCCCGAAAAAATGCCAGATGTAATTTTGACTGATCTTTATTTATAAAATTAATTGATTCTTTCCCTATTTAAGGTAATCGGTGCGTTGGAACAGTTGCACCTCAATTTGCCGCCCACTTTGGGTACGAGCCAAGTGAAAAGCGTTCGAAAAGAACTGAAAATGCATCTCCTAAGAATGCTGAAACATCCCGGCACTTTCACCTTGCACAACCTCCACCCTCGGATGAAGCAGTTGCTCATCGAGTTGGGCGCCTCTCAGTCCGAAACTCAGAGAGCGATGCCCGCCATTAGTGAAGTAAATGTTCTCATTAAACCATTTGAATCTTTTTTATTTTGGATCGACGAAGCGCTTAAAAAGCGTTTGGCCGCCGCAACAGCGGTGGCGGTTGGCACTGCCCGTCAGTCGACGGCAGAACCGAAGAGACAAAGGAAGGAGCCGCAGCAGCAAGAAGAGGAGGATTTGGATTTGAGGGATATCAAACGGATCAAGGTCAGTCAGTGGACGCATAAGCTTTTTTTTTATTGAATAATCGGAAATTACTTTATGACAATTTTCCTTGGAAAAAGTGAACTGAAATTCCAATTTGTAAATCGAGACACCGATGATGAGAACTAACTTTTATTTTTCAATTTGTTCAAAGTTGGATGAGGACGAATACGACGATGGGATCATTGACCTCTACAAACAATTGGACGACCCGGACTCTGCCAGTGCCGCCACTCAAAAAGCAATTGATATTACCACGGATTTTGTGTTGGAAAGACTTTCCATTCACGTGGTCACCAAACTGGTGATGATCAGCCTCGTAAGTTTTTGTTTTTGAACCGATATGCCAACTTTTTTAGTACACTTTGCCGGATAAAATGCCCGCAGCTTTTGCTTCAAGTTACACTCCAATCGACGAGGCGGGCAGTCAGGCAGAAAACCAATAGCATTTTTAGAAATAACAAGATTAAACAGGCTCAGAAACGGCATCTGGCCAGAATGATGGCAATTCAAATGTTTGATTTTACAGAGTTTGGGCCATTCCATACGTAGCCGATTTCCCTAATTTTTTTTTTTGATTTTTTGGGTCGTAAAAATTGACTTTAGATCTTTGTTACTGACTTTTGGACAGAGATTGAACGAAAGCATTTTATTTCAGGACCCGAGAAGGTGAAGGACCGGGCATCCAGTACATAAAAGCTGAGAAGCAGAAGCTCTTCATGGGTTACAACAAATCAACTTTCAGTGGACAGCCGTTTCTCATTTTAGAACGACAAGCTGCGCGATCTGCGGGAGCCATTATTCCGCCCACACCCTTCACAGATCGATCTGGTGCTGCTGCTTCGACATCAGCACAGTCGCCAAACGATGGGAGTTTTGCACAACCTCAGGTGTGGATAGACTTTATGCAAATTGGGGTTGGCAGTGAGCAAAAAAAAATCAAAAAATTTTTGCATCAAATTGACATTTTGCGCGCGAGCGCCGCGAGAAAATTTTGGATTTTTGATGTGTCAAGAAAATTGGGCCAAAAACTCGAATTTTGCCATTTGGTTGCTTATTACTGAATTAAAAAAACTTAAGTTGCCTGTACAAAAAAAAGTGCGTCCACAAAATTGGAATTTGTTTAATTCAACCCGAGAATTGTTGCCAAAAGAAGCGGAACAAATGACGCTCAGTACTTTTCAACGGATATTGGACAGTGAAAGTGATGTTAAAATTAATTTTAATTATTCATTGGTTTTTTAATTTATTTCTATTTTAGAGAGGGCCGTGCAGGGCGGCGCTGGTTTGGCTCAGCAAAAAATCATCGTTCGATTGGTGACGCGCTTCAAATCGAATCTTTCGGCCGAAGTTGAGGCGATCCTTCAAAATTACATAATTGAAGACCAGAAATCGAGGGCTGATTTGGCCCTCCTTTGGCTTGCAGAACTTTTTGTCCAATGGATGGGGTATTTATTTTAAACGTTTTTACTTTTTTGTAAATGTAAAAATTAGGTCGTCATCATCGGACGCTGTTCAAATTGCTTCCCATCTTCAACTTACGGTCGAAGAACGAAAGGAACGCTACGACAGTTGCCTTTGCAGTCTTTTGTCAACTTTGTACGAACGCGGAGAGCACAAAGAAACGTTCGTTTGCCTAACTCAGCTAATTTATAAGAGAAGAAGTCGCGCATTCTCTGAGGGCATATTTGGCTCGAATTGCCCACCCGCCCGACTTCTAAAATGTCCTTAAAAAACAATTTATATTTGTTTAGTCTCTTCCACCGGATATTTCTCGAGGCCGCTTATCTGACTCCAACTTCTCTGAAAATCCTGCGGAAGGCCTGTCTGGACAAAGTCTCGTCTTTGAATTAAATGCATTTTTGCAATTATTACTCCCCAAGGTTTATGGCGCGTTCGCAATGACAACCCTTCGCGAACTCATCCTCACTCGGGTCAAACAACGGCAAACATTGCTTAGAGTTCTAATGGAGTTTAATTACTTTGAGCGCAATGACATCAAAGAACAGGTGACACATAGCGCCATGCTTTTAATGCCATGTTTTGAATTGATTTTTCGTTTTAGTGCGTGAAAACGGTGAAGGAGCTTTTTCAGCTCGATTTTCTTCGCGGCGATGTACGGCAGTTTTTGGTGGAAATGGGTGAATATTTGGTGTATCCGACAGCCCCTCGGGTGATTTGGCACGCCAACGGAAGGGTTGAGAGGCAACTGGAGGAAGTGATCGAGGAGATGCCGTGGGACGAGAGTCTGATCCGTGCCGGTCTCTTTCTCCTCCTCTCTTTGCTACCGTTGGACCATTCTCTCCTCAACCATCTCGCCTCCGTTTACGCTCGTGCCGGTACCGAAATCAAACGAGTCAGTGATGGGGGTGGGGGGACGTTCAATAATATTTTGTCGATTTGCAGATGACGTTCAAAAGCATAGAAGTTGCGATAAAGTCCATCGGAATGCATTCAGAGGAGCTGCTGAATATGATCAACGGGTGTCCATCCGAGGCGGAAACTCTGGTGGCACGCATTGTCCATTTGGTAGTTTATATGCTAATGCACATGGAATGAATGCTTTTTCTCTTCAAGCTCACCGAGCGCACTCCCCCCTCTGCTGCGCTCGTTGACAGTGTGCGAAGGTTACATTATTCCCGGAACACGGACGTTCGTTCATTGATTCCAATTCTGACAGGGCTAAACAAGGCAACAACCTTTTTAAAATGTTTTATCCGATTAACACTGTGTTTGCAGGAAGAACTGTTCAAATTGGTCCCCAAATTTGTGCTTTCTGCGAAGAACAGCAATTCAGTGCCTGCCTTCTTCAAAAAACTTTTGTTCGGCCGGCACATTGAGACAAATGAACCGCTAATCACCGCTCTGGAACTTCTGCTGGAGCTGCACAGGATAAAGCCAAACAGAAAGGAGCAGGGCTTTTTGATTCAAAGTGAGGACGGCGAAAGTTTTAATAATCTCATAAATTTTTCCAAATTCACAGATATGGACATTCTTCTGGTTGATGCTAACAAAGAGTTCACAATTGGAAAGGACGTCCTCGCCAACACTGGTGTTTCATTTTTGCCCCCCCCCCCCTAAATTCAAATTTGAATTTCAGTGGAAACTTTGCTCAACGACGACCCTTTGCCACCCGTCCTTTTCCACACCATCCAACGGATCCACGAGAACCATCCGGCCCTCAACGGATTTTTGTCCAATGTTCTCATCAAAATAGCCGACAAGCCATGGTCGGACCGCGTCGAAGGCAAAGAATCGGTGTGGACAAAGTTTGTGCAATGCGCAAAGGCTGTTGGAGTCGCTGGCAGAATTAAAACCCCGGAAGATTTTCAAACAATTTGCGACATTCCATCCATTGACCAACCGATAACCTGAAATTCAATTGTTCTGTAAAGCGATCAATCAAATAAATGTTTGTTTTACTGGTTACTTCGTCTTTCAACAAAATGGCAAGTTTTGTTTAGGAAAGAGCGATTCCTAATTGCTATTTAATGTTGTCTTACAAATTAGAGCCTTTACTTTAAAGTCAGGCCCCTCGGGGGGACGAATAAACCCAAAAAAGGGGGGGAGGCGCTCGCTGAGACCGGTACATTTAATTTTCTGCGATGCGCGTTAACAATTTGTTCGAAAAACGGGTGGACGCGGCAGGGAATAATGCCAAAACGGACTTACCAAATTAATCGAATATTTACATATAAGAAAGGGTTGGTGATTCTGCTGGATTATAGGCCAGAAATTGGCTCATATGGTTTAGGCCCACATTTTTTTTCACTTTATTTACTCAAAACGCGGATCTTCTAAGGTACTTGGAGCTTATCGAGGTCACTGATCACGAATATGACATCAGATTCAGCATATGACATCATCTAATCTATGATAATTGTATTTTTCAAAAAATCAGATGTTCAAATCTTAGATTAGATGATGTCATATGCTGAATTTGACGTCATATCGTGATCAGCGACCTCTCTTATACACATCTAGATGTGTATAAGAGACAGCTATGTGGGTACAGCAAATCCAGGGCCGTACCCAGAAAAATTTTTCGGGGGGGGGGCCAAGCAAAANAATACCCCCCCCCCCCGAGTACCTTAGAAAATATACGTTTTGAGTGAATAAAAGTGAAAAAAAATGTGGGGCCTAAACCATATAAAAGCCCAGAAATTTTATCGAAATTAAAATGGACAGTCAAAAGGCGCTGCCGAAAATTTAAAAAAAACAAATAAGGTAAAAAGTGGAATTTTTAGGAGCAAATGAAAAGCATCGGTTTTAAACAAATGTATGAACAGAAAACTGACGTTTTTTGTTCAAAAATTTATATTATTAATAATTATTTCAATTTTTTGGAGTTGATTAATCAGCTAATAATAAAATAGGCGAAGGTTTGTTTTATTTGTCTCAGAGAGCCTAAAAATTGAACATTTTGTTAAGTCAAAGTCTAAGTTTTGTTTCAAAAGGACGGAAGTTTAATTCCAAAATTGTCTAATAATCATTTAATTCAATTGTTTGTTTGTAATTATTAACAATAAATATTAAATCAAAGGACAAAATTTTTCATTTTCAATAATATTTTTAACCTTTCCTTCCAACTCATTAATTTGGAGAATTTCAGAGCACTTTTTGTTGCTGAAATTTTAAGAATAAACAAATTTTTAATCGTCTGAGGAAGTTTTTAGTTTTAGTCAAAATTTTTATTGCAATTTTTGCGATTTTACCTCTCTCTCTCAAAACGCTTTCATTCGCTAAATAATTTTAGATGCAACCATTTAAAAAAAATCCTTTACAAAACTTTAGAATTTTTCTAACTTAAAATTTACGAAATTGGATAAAAAAAATTGTAATTTAATTTCACAAAATATGTAATTGAATGATAGCATTTTGCGTAAATATTATTATTATTTTATTTGATTTATATAAAATAAACTTTTCCACCAAATGACTTCTCCCGTTAATTACGACCAAATGCGCGAAATGACGCGCGATTTCCTTTTTCAAGGCGTTAGTGCCGTGGAGACAAACGCACTTTTTCAAGAAAAATTTGGCGTCGAAAATTCTCCGACACTTTGCACGGTTAAATTGGCTTCGATTATTAATTTAATTTGCTTTTAGATTTACAAATGGCGAAGAGAACATCGCGGAGGAGTGGTAAAATCAAATTAACACATAAAATTTATTTTTATTTTTTGGATTTTTCCAAAAAAAAAATATTTCTAATTTTCGGCAGTAAAGTTTGAATGAAAAAAGAGCTTAATAATTTGTGTATTTCTGCTTAAATATTTACAGAAATTTCACAAAATAAGACACAAAACGCGAAAATTATTCAAATTTTAATGAATTTTATTTTGGGGGGAGCGCGAAGCGAACGACCAAAATCCGTTGGAAATTTCCCGCGAAGACGGAGGAGGCCAAAAGGCGAATAAACCGTACAAGAAAGACTGCGACAAATATTGTGTGCCCTGCAACAGGGAAATGAGCAGCCGCCATTATTTTGAATTGCATATGCTTAAGGTCCCCTAAATTATTTTGAATTGCATATGCTTAAGGTCCCCTAAATTATTTTGAATTGCATATGCTTAAGGTCCCCTAAATTATTTTGAATTGCATATGCTTAAGGTCCCTAAATTATTTTGAATTGCATATGCTTAAGGTCCCCTAAATTATTTTGAATTGCATATGCTTAAGGTCCCCTAAATTATTTTGAATTGCATATGCTTAAGGTCCCTAAATTATTTTGAATTGCATATGCTTAAGGTCCCCTAAATTATTTTGAATTGCATATGCTTAAGGTCCCCTAAATTATTTTGAATTGCATATGCTTAAGGTCCCCTAAATTATTTTGAATTGCATATGCTTAAGGTCCCCTAAATTATTTTGAATTGCATATGCTTAAGGTCCCCTAAATTATTTTGAATTGCATATGCTTAAGGTCCCCTAAATTATTTTGAATT
>MEIZ01000155.1:100287-112468 GCA_001723225.1 Globodera ellingtonae | reverse complement strand
GGGGGGGGGAGGGATAAGCACAAATGCGCGGCTTCCGTCCGTCCGTCCGTCGACGAGAACGATAAGCGATAGCATTTTCATAAACTCAAAGCGTTTCTATAGCGAAAATGTAAAAGTCCCTCTGGCAAAATGTCGGACAAAAAAAGAGGGAGAAAACTCAAAAGGTGTCACAAAATGAGTGAAAGGAAGGAAATAACATGCAAAGGGCCGGAGGGCAAAACATAAAAAAGGAAAAGCCAACCGAAAACTATTCGAGGGAATTTTGAAAAACGCCGCCAGGGAAATCCCGGCCCGGCCCCGATCTCTAATAATGATGATGACGAACGCAGGAAAGACTAATTATCGAAATGTTAGCATTTAATGGGAAGGGAAATGTCCAAATACATTTTGGTATAAAATGAGAGGTTTCCGTGTGCAATGGCCGGTTTCTGTGTTATCAGAAAAGATGAAAATGTCGTCGGGAAGAAGGCAAAGAGGCTATGTGTGCGTAGTTTGTAACCCTTTTATGTATTAGTTAATCGCCAAATATGCAATTTAATGCTCGTAATACAAATTTAAATTCCAATTTTGTAAAATAATCGTTTGTAAATTCGCGTGGAAAGGAAAGAATCGATGTTTAATTTGTCATAAAGCAAAAAAATCGATGCATCGCATAAAATATTTTCCTAATATTAATAAAATAAAATATGAAATGCACACATTTAATTTAAACATTTCCATAAATGTGTAAATACCGGGGTTGCCGTTTCCGTAAATACAATATGGAAGAAATCAGAATCAAACACGGAAACGGAATCACCCATCAAATTAAATAAATTTGAAATTTTATAACCACTTTCCCAACAAATTTTAAATTCCCAAAAGAAAATCGTAGCAGAATTTTAGAAAATGGTAAACAAATTGCATTCACCAAGTGTCATATAATATGTAAATTTGTTTATTTAAAACAAATTGAAAGATGGCGGCGGCGTTTGGGTGGATTAAGCCGGGCCACCCCTCGAGGCTATGCGCGCTGGCGCCGGCCGATTGATCCCTCCCCCCGGCGCCCTAAACAGTGCATAAATATGAACTTGCAGCAATTCCCCAGCCCCAAATAAACATTGCCCAATCAATAAACACTTCACTTCCATCATTCACTCCATTCTGTGCGTTCTTTCCCTGTCTCTTATACACATCTAGATGTGTATAAGAGACAGCCCCTCCCCTCTTCAACCGGCACCATTTTTTGTTCACTTCCTCTTCAAATTTTTGTTAATCGCGAGCACACCCAACGAATGACAACAACTTTTGCAGCGTTGCTCAGTTTCCGAGCTTTTTTGGGTTAGCTTAGTCGGAGAGCACCCAACGGGCATCGGAAGTCCCCGGACAAAATCGAAAATGCTAACGTGAATAAAATTGATCGAGGTGTTAGGCGATGATCATATTCCAAATAAGCTAGCGCGAATGAAAAATCGGCTTAACTTTTTAAGTTGTACTTATCAAGCACTTCGATTGATACCGATTTTCTCTGATATGGTATTTAACTTAATACCTAAATCACAAAAAATTCGAATGGCTCTGGACTGGATTTGAACCTGAGTCGTTATTTTGAATAATAACGTAAATTTTGGCGTTTCGTCGTCTAATTTAGTCTCACTAAAAACCTCAAAATGTGCATTAAAACTCGCAAAGTTTTCGGAGAAATGCGCTTTTGATCAAAATTTCTGGCAAAAAAATGAATTGCGTTGTAGCGCCAACCTCCCCTCTCACTTTTTGTGATGTCGAACGAACTTTCTCCGTTTACAAATTAAGCGATTTTGAATTGGTTGCCTCTGAGTGAGATAAAAATCTATTTTCAGCATTTTTTAAATATTGAGTGCAATTCATATGCTTTCCAAACATCCAACAAACTCTGTTTCTGGTTCTCAGTGGGATAAATGCGTTGAAAATCTGGCAAACTTTGATGTGAACGCCTACCTGAATATCGATGAACGTGAAATCAAAATTTTCGAGACACCCGACGGCAAACTTTTCAATGAAGAATTGATCGATAGGTTCTTCCTTTCATAATTAATTTTGTTGAAAGCGAATAGCAATTTCCAATTGTAGAAATATGGAGCTTTATGATACGAAGAACGTCAGAAGAGACCCCAGTTACCGGACATTTAAGGAGCAGATTGAGGCCTTAGAAGCACTTAACGAACGGGCCATAAAGAACAGAGAAAAGGGAATTCTGAGCGAAAGACAAAAACAAGCGGTTGAAAATGAACTGAAGATTGAAAAGGCATGTATTATCGTTCATTTAGGGTTTGATCAACTATTTTAGGAGATCCGATCAAGGCTCAAGAAGTTATACGATTCTTTTGAGGAAAAAATCAAATCACTCTTTTTGGCATGCAAGAAGGAACAAAAGGTATCATTTTATTAATTTTGTTTTTACTACTTGCACCAAATGCACCATTCTTGCCTTATGTTTATTTTGCCTTTTATAGCTCAATTAACATTTCATTTTGGGGCCTCCCACGAAAGAAAGGCTTAATTATAATATTCGTTGTTTCAGAATGCCTATTCGCACATTGATTTATTCTTTGACGTCGTCATTCCTTTGCTTAGATCCCCGTTGGTGTCGAAAACGGCTGTGCAGGGTTATCTCGCTTATCGGAATGCCTTTTTTGAGGTCACCGACGACAATTTGCGTCAGTTTGTTTTTGATCATCAAAAAATCAATTTTTGTTTTAGACAAATTAATCGCTCAAATCTCTCTGAGAGTGTTAAGAGCATATTTTATACCCGATCATTGGCTTGAAACGCCTCTCAACGAACAGCTCAACCAAACATTTAATGTGCTTTCTTCGGCCTGTTTTTTGTATTCGCCGTTGTCGGACGATGAGTTGGCCGACAGCGATTTGAACAAAGGGACAGAAGAACCATCGGAAGTAATTAAATTACTAATTGGTTATTTGACCAATTAATGTCTGTTTTGCAGAAAGATACTATGGTCGAGGAATGTCCCGTGACGGCTGCGAAGCTGGCATTTATGGTCCCCTTTCTTGAACAAATATTTCTAAAGGATCCGAATGATTTCGATGTCGAGTTAAGAGTTAAAATTTGCAATTTTCTGAAAACTGCAGTTTCTCCGACGTTTATCAAGGTGTGTTTGTTCATCTACATATAATAATATTTTCGTTGAATTTGCCTCAAAAGCCTGCCGAAACTGTTGGACTGCCGATGATTAAATTGGCTCGTTTTTTCGTCGACTGTCTTTTCGTGGACTCTTCCATTGATTATGCTGACGTTCTTTTCGTTTCTCTGTCCAATTTCATGGAAATGCTAAATGAGAACGGAACAGCTGAACGATCGATCGCTCCAACTACGGCTTTGACTGATTTCCTGCAACATTGTCTCTCCAAAATCAAAAATCCCGACGCTATCAAACGCTTAAATATTTTGAAGGTTTGTCAACTAACAAAAAAAGTTTTATATGGTTCTGCTTCAGATTCTTTCGTTGATCAGCACTTTTCTTGTGAAGCAATTCGAAAGGGATTTGAGTTTAAAGGAACATTTTCGACATGGCCTTTTTTTGGCCATTCATGACCCAAATGAGGGCTGTTTAAAACTCGCCAAGGCGTTGTGGGATGAATTCCATTTTGAAATTTCATTTGCCTTATTCGAAAAAGTCGTGTCCGACCTGCACGATGAGTTGGATTTGATAAGAGATGAATCTGCCAGATCAGTGGAATCGTTGCTCACTAAATACCCTCAAAAATGTGAAGAAGCACTGGACCTGATTGGACAGCGATACAATCATTTGAAGAAGGTCGGCAATTTTTTAATGATAATTTATTTTATTTATTCAACAGTTTGAATCTCCTCAATTTGACAACGTCGGACGGTTGATTCGCGCTGAATTGGACCCGTGGGTGGTTCGATCAGGAATTGCTAACGGTTGGTTTTTTTTCTTTTTGTGTTAAAAAGTTCCAAAATAAAAAATTAATCGGAAACCATTTTTTGAGGTTTCTATTTGTATTAATTTCCCTTTTCGTTTTTTCTGTTCATGAATTATCTCAGTTAGGCTTGGTTTTTCTTGCCGGTTGCATAACCTCTGATGAAGTGATGAAGCTTGTTCGTTTGGTTGTTAGTGAAGGATTGACTGATCGATCGGAAAAGTGCCGCGATCTTATGCGGGTTGCAGCCACAATCGCGATTCAAAATGTAATTAATTTTGCTGCACTTTTTCAACATAAATTTTATATAAATTCTTTTTTCATTTTGACAGCATGGAGCAAGTTGCGTAGACGAACTTTTCCCTTTTCTCGAGGGTGAATTGTCGCAAATGAGTGTCGTTGGGAAGAAAATAGACTCGGAAGAAATTGAACGGGTGAATATTAACAAAAGCTTCGACATTTGCTGTACTTATATTTTGCAGAATGATAATTTGCGCCAAGGTTTGGTCGTTCTCATTGGCAAATTGGCTCAGTTTCTGCAGGGGGACGATGCCAAAGTGCGAAAAATTGTTGCTCGACTCATTGAAACGCTCTCCACGCCTTCACAACCGGCGAGAATATTGCTGCCACAAGATGATAAAATGAAACGCCTTTTTAGGTACAAGAATCGGTCGCTGCGTGTCTTCCCGCGCTGATGCCGTCTTTGCGTGCCGATGCCAAACCGTTGATGGAGAATATGTTTTTGTTACTGACTAACGCCGAACAATACGGCGAAAGGCGGGGAGCCGCATATGGAATTGCGGCAATTGTCAAAGGATTGGGCGTTGTCATGATCAAAGAGATGAGTGTTAGTGTCCGCCTGAAGGAACTTTTGGCTCAAAAGCAAAATGCCCTCCAGCGTGAAAGTGCATTGCTTTGCATTGAAATGTTTTGCGGGTGCGTTGATTGATATATACTTCCAGTCCAGCACTACACCGGAAAATAACTGTTTTTACAATTTTAAGCACACTTGGCAAGCTGTTCGAGCCCTACCTGATCCACTTACTTCCCAATTTGCTTAACATGTTCAATGATTCCAACGAAGCCGTCAGAAGAGCCGCGGATGATGCTGCGCGAGCGATGATGTGAGGACTTTGTTTAGGCAATTGTGCATTTTTTGTTAAGGCGTTCTCTTTCCGCCCACGGGGTTAAATTGTTGTTGCCGTCGCTTCTTAAAGGGTTGGACGACGATTCGTGGAGAACGAAGTGTGCTTCGGCAGAACTGTTGGGTAAATTTTCGTCAGCATTCACTTTTGTTTTATTTCTTTGTTCAAATTTTGATTAGGGGCAATGTCGAATTGTGCCCCACGACAATTATCCACCTCTTTGCCGTCAATCGTTCCGAAACTTAGTGAGACTTTGACTGACACTCACAGCAAAGTCCAAAAGACTGGCGAACGCGCGCTAAAACAAATCGCAAAAGTCATACAGGCAAGACATTCAATAAAAACTGTTTCATATCGTCTGACAATTTCTCTTGGAGGATTAATTGCTCCTTAATTATACAATTATAGCGAACCAATTAATTCAGAATCCCGAATGCCTCGCAATCAGTTCGCATCTCATCCAAGCACTTGTCGATCCTCCCGGTAAAACGACTTCATGTCTTCAAACAATCGTAAACAACAAATTCGTCCACTACGTCGATTCTCCCTCACTGGCTTTGATGGTGGGGGCAATTTTTTAATGCATCATTCACTTTTATAAAAATTTGGCAGATGCCGATAATATACAGAGCGTTTGAAGAGCGGAACACGGAAGCGGTGAGTGATTTTGCCGAATGTTTGTTTTTCATTTCAAATTTAATCGAATGGACAGAGGAGGATGGCGGCTCAAATAATATCGAACATTTACCAATTGGTCGACTCCAATGACATGGAGCCCTATCTGGGCCAGCTGATGCCCGGCTTGAGGAAGGCTTTGCTTCACCCCGTGCCCGAAGTCCGAACGGTTGCCGGCAAGGCAATTGGTGCCATAGTCAAGTATTCGGCACCAGAAACTTCGGAGAAAATCCAAGTTTCTAAACGTTTGGATAAACGATTTCATCAAAACGTTTAGGCGGACGTTATGCCTTGGCTCAAGGAAAATTTGGTCTCCCCTACCTCATCAGTGGATCGCCAAGGTGCCGCCCAGGGACTTTCGGAAGTTATTTCGGCACTTGGCGAGGAGTTTTTGGCTGAGAATTTGCCCGGCGTTATTCGTATCACCGAGTCACTCGCAACTCAACCCCATATTCGTGATGGGTACATCCAATTGTACATTTACTTGCCAATGGCTTTCGGAGAACGGTTTGACCAAAGTTTTTTGATCATTTAACTCAAAAAATTCTTTATAGATTCGCTCCATTTCTTTCACAAATCATTCCATCTATTCTGAAGGCAATTATTTAATTTCTTTTGCAAATTTTCTTAAATTCTTTAGGCATTATCCGATGAGACGGAATATGTTCGCGAGTCGGCGCTGAAAGCGGGCAAACATTTGATCACCGCCTCTTCCGTACACGCTCGAAAATTACTTATTCCGCAGCTTCAATCCGCTCTAATCCACGAGAATTGGCGAATCCGTCAAGCATCGGTCAAATTGATCGGCGACTTCCTTTTCCACGTGTCAGGTCCGGTTTGTTACAGTATTCAAACTAAAATATTTACTGTAATCGAGTTAGTGCTCTGTCTTTTTTAGGAGTCAGTGGGAAAATGACCTCAGAAACGACGGGAGAGGACGACACGATGGGTTCGGAGGCCGTGAACAAGGCCATCGTGCGAAGTATCGGACAACGTTCTCGCGACGAACTGATGGCAGGCATTTATCTTACCCGGTACGACGTTGTTTTGGCTGTTCGACAAGCAGCTTCTCACGTTTGGAAGGTCGAATTTTACGATTATTGTATTTCATGTCTGTGTAAATGGTTTTTGGTTTGGAGAATAATTATATGGTAAACTCAGGTTGTTGTTGCTAATACTCCCCGAACCCTCCGAGACATGATGAAACCGCTGTTTGAATTGATGCTTCATTGTCTATCGAGTTCAGTAGTCGATCAGCAGCAGGTGCGTGTTGGACTTTCATCATAAATACTCATTTTGGCTTTCATTTATAGTATTATGAAATTTCCTCAGATGGCCGTGCGATGTCTTTCCGAACTTGTCAAGAAAATGGGCGAACGGATTTTGGAAATTGTTTTGCCTTTGCTGGAAGATCGGCTGAAGCGAGGCGGCGTCAACGATCGGCGTGGAGTTGCACTCGCACTGAACGAAATCATCGGAAATGTCCATCGGTAGAAAAAGTTCTTAACCCAACAGTGTTCAGTTTTTATTTATCAATTTATTCCCATTTAAGGGAAATTGTGGAGAATCACGCTTCTTGCTTCGTCGGGTCCATTCGCACTTGTCTCTCCGACCCGGACACTTCCGTCCGCGAAGCGGCTGGACACGCGTTCGCCGCTTACCATGCAGCTGTATGAGGGAGTTTTTAATGATGAAAATGAAATTGTTGGAGACTGAGTTGTCCTGACTGACAATGAGTTGGTTTTAGACCAGCCATCTTGCGGTTGAACAAATTGTGTCGCCGATGCTTGACACCTTTAACAAAACTGGTGAGAAGTTTCTGTTGGATGGACTGTGTTCCGTGATGGCCGGTCCAAATGGTCGTCAACTTTTTCAAAGTCTTCTGTCAAAATTGGCTCGTCCTCCTGTCAATTCATCGGCACTTTGTCGCCTGGCGATGAGCACCGACGCACTGAAGAGAAATTTGAACAAAGTAATGGACACAATGTTAAGCGAGGAAACCAACACATCCATTGAAGAGGTTTTGGTTGTATCTTGAAAGTTTTCATTTATGGCGTTTTTAGCACATCCAAAATTGTATTCCGGTTCTGTTCACTTTGGACGACGAGGGAGACGTTCGGGCGATGTTTTCTTTATTGTTGAAACATTCGTTGAGGGGGAAAAGTGCGTTAACGGCGTCCATGTTGCTCAAAGCGTACATTGAGGAATCTGACGGAGTGAGTTTAGATTTTACATGTCTATAGGTATTAATGACCTAGAATAATTTTCTTTGAATGATTTATTAATTATATAATTAATTTACAGATGGACTATTCTGAGTCCCAACTGGACACGCTTTTCAGTGGCCTGGTCGGCCTTTACAATTCGGAGAACACCAAAATCTTGCACAATGCTATCGATTCACTCACCGCTTTGGTCAAGCAGCTCGACCAATCCTCCTACGTTCAGCTGTCGTTGGTGTTGAAGAGGGCGATCAAAGGGTTGGCCAGTGACACGCGCGAATTGTCGCTGGACGGGGGATGTTCCCGGGGGTTATGTGTTCCGACCGGGTGGCAACCTTTTCTGGCCATTCTGAGAGAGGCGCTTCTCGTGGGCGGAGTTGAGATCAAAGAGGCGAGCTTTCCTCCTCATTAAAGACGATATAATTGAACATATTAATTCATTAGGTAGCTGCAAATTCACTTTCACAACTCATTCCGATGAGCAACGAAGTCGGCCTCAAGCCCCATGTTGTGAATATGGCAGGCCCTTTGTGAGTTTTTCATTGAAAACCACCAAACCATTGTTCTCATTACTAATTTAATTCCACTAATTTGCTTAAGAATCCGAATTTTGGGTGAACGACACCCCGTGCCGGTGAAGATAGCTGCTCTCAACGGATTGCTTAGATTGCTGGAAAACGTATGTTTGTTTGCCAATTTGAATTCACTCTTTTCCCTAATGCCAATTGTCCCTTACAGGTCCCTCTCCTTCTCAAAGCATTTCTCCCACAAATGCAAAGTGTCCTTATAAAAATCCTGCAAGACCCAGCTTCCCCAAATCAGCGACAATTGGCCTCTCAAGCACTCGCCCATTTGATCAATCTCCACCCAAAACCGGAAGCGATTTTGAAGGAGTTGAACAAAATGCGCGAAGCGGAGACCACAATTGAAGGATTGGATTTGCACTCCGACAAACTGATCAACGACTTGATCACCCAGATCGGAAGTAAAATTGAAATTGCCTCCAAGTAGCAGAATTCTCCCATATAACTGTTGCAAAACTGTGGTTGATTTGTTTGTTGATTGAATTATTTTTTGCTTTTATTTGTGAATTTTGTTGGGAGTAGTTTGAGCTGTGAAGGAATTGGCCGTTCTTTGTTTTGGGAGGAGTGTTGAACATCTTCAGAAACGAATGCCATGCTAGGGTTGTTCTTGGACGGTGCCTGTCTCTTATACACATCTAGATGTGTATAAGAGACAGGCTCTTCCTGCCGTCCCTTCGGGCGATGGTCAATTCTCATCGGATTGAGTTCGTCTTTATTCTTCCCGCCTTTGAAGACAAAACGATTGGCGAAGTTTTGTCGGAGCTTTTAGCCGACGGGGAGAACAATCAGTGAAAAATCATCAGAATTCTAAGCAAAAAGATTGACCGTTTTAATTTTTGCCAAATAAAATTAGTCACTCACCCCCAACCGAACTCGGCGATTTGTATTTTAAATAATATTGCTTTGATTTTACCTTTAATAAAAAGAATTGTCCATTTGTAGCCTTTATTCTATCGATCCTATATAAAGAAACATTTTTGGCATTTCCGCTTGGCACTTTTCTTATCAAAACTGACCTCTTTTTTTTAATTTCCCGGCGACGCCTTCCGGCACGTCGAATCCTCCCCCCCCCCGCTATTAAATAAAGATNAATGAATAATCCGACAGATTCCTCCTCCGCATGCTTTTTGCAGCGGCGATAATTGTTTATGTTGGCACTGATCATTTTCTCGAGGGATGGAATGGAATGGCGCATGCAAAAGACAAAAGAAGATAAATGTCGAGAAGCACAAAAAAGGGGTGGAGAATTAAAAAATGGGATAATAAATTAATGACAAGGATGGGATGGATGAAGCGGGCTGGAAGATTCCGGTAGAAGACATTCGGGAAGTGCCATCATGGACTGAGAGATCATTATCGGATTGATCAGACGATCGGGACTCCCCCACCCCTCACGCCCGTTCACTTACACAGCTTCTAACATTCACCTTTTGATTGATCAGAAATCAGCATCCATTTGTCATCGTCACCAACATTCATTCCCAGCCCAATTCTCTCAAAAGATTTCATTTAACCAACTCAATTCATTCGAATGCCATTCAAATTTCCGTAATTTAAGCGATGGATTCACATTGGAACAATGAAAGGATTAGGCCAATGATTTTAAATTGGCGCTTTTTGGCATTTTGTCTTCTCTCATTTCATTGGCATTTGATTGGTATAATTTTGTTTTCATTTAATGTGAGAATAAATGGAATTTTATGACAGACGGCGGCACTCAAAACGATGTCCGTCTTTTGGAGAGGGAAATGTCAAAGTTCAACAAGTTGCGAGTGGCGCCGCAAAACTACGAGAAATTGAAGCACTCCCACAACAATTTGTACTATGGGGCGGTGAAGGCGCTGATGGGACAGCTCGGAAAGCATTTGTACAAAAAACTCCCCCGGGGTAAAAAGATTTCCTTCATCTTGTTACGTAATTGTGCTTCGTCTCAATTAATTAAAAATGCCATCCTTAAGGTGAGCAGCGGAGGTTGGCCAAATGTTTGGACCAAATTGAGAATCGATTTGATCTTAAATCGCCGGCAATTTGTTTGGTGGAAAGCAAACGGCGTCTGATGGAGTCGAAAAGGACGATGAATGACGAATTGGCATTTGTCCAAGGAAGTGAATGGGGCGATACGGTAGAAGGTGAGGAACGGTACTTTAGGGGACAATTGGTTGGAGAACCTATTTAGCAGAGCATCAAAAAGGCATTCACCGAGAAGGAGTGGCCTTTGTGCAAGACAGTTCAAGTATTACGGTAGAAGGTACGGTAGGGTTATCGTACAGAAATTGACCGGAGGAAATTCAGAAAGCGAACAAAGATTTGCCGGAAAAGAAGACCGAATTGAAGCCGTCCAACAACTTGAGCAAAAAAATAAATTTGGGGATAGGGCAAAACGGACCAAATCAGCGCGACTTATTCGGTACGGCAACAACGGCAGGCGAAGGGTGCCGAGGAGGGTGGAGGACGGGTTGGAGCAGTTGCTGAAGGTGACCAAATGAGCTCAACTCTCTCTGGGACTATGGCGGCACCCTTAAGAACGGCCCCAATTTAACAGTGCCAAAATTTTCCAAATTGTGCAGACTCGAAATGAACGGGAAAAATGGCTGTTCAACGCTCGAATGGGACGGCGAGAGGGGGAAATGAATGTGGAACAGCCCTTTAAAGTTGGTTTAGGTCAACAAATTAATTTGCTTAATTAATAAAAAATGTTTCCGATCCAATCGATGAGCTCCTCCGTCCCGCTGAACTCTCGCGCCGATAAATCACTCAGCTCGCGTGTGAGTCCCCTCATTGTCCAGAGAGTTTCGTACTGTACATAATTAACTGTACATACAGTACGCCCTCCCTCCGTGCCTTTAAATGTTAAATTCCAAAAGGTTTCCAATTTGTTGGTCAAAATGATGGGCGAAAAAGGCGAAAAGGCGGACAACAAATGGACAAAAGTGCGTGGAATGCTGGCGAGACTTGCCGAGGAGACGGAACAACGGAAGAAATTCCCGGGCACAAAAGTGTTCGAGAAGAGAATGTACGGGGGGGGGGGGCTTTGGTCAAATCATTATAAAAACCAAATCGAAATTTACATATTTAGTCTATTTTAGGTACGACATTGTGTTGGATCGGGAAGAGCCTTCGCTGAGTCCCAAAGAAAAAGTTGGTTTTTAATCAATCAGTAATGCCAATTATTTGTTTGTTTGGGTCATTTGCTGAACACTTAATCACCCCCCCCCCCTTCCTCCGGTCAGAGAGGTCAGTTGGGACTGCTCCAGGAAGGCATCAAACTTCTGGACTTAATGCCAAGCAAAACGACCACTCAACAGAACGTCTCCGACTCCCACAACTACCGTATGTTCAGCCCCCGGTTCATGCCACTTGCACCCGACAAGGGCGGCCCCGTCAACTCCAAGTCAATTCTGTCCCCGACATTATTCTCCATGTATGAGGAGAAGGACAACAACTCCGTCGGCAATGTGCCAGAGGCAATTTGAGCCGAAAGAAAAGCGATCGGGCAAAATGCCAACAATATCTTTTAGATGCTGAGAAGTGTCGGGGTCGGGGAAAGAGACCGACAAAAGATAATTGCCGGATTAATGGAGCTGACCGGCTCCACCGATTTGGCGGAGAAGGCGCTTCAGTTGCTGAAGGGC
>MEIZ01000155.1:59761-78130 GCA_001723225.1 Globodera ellingtonae | reverse complement strand
CATACACTTTAATTTTAAAATCTCTTATCTGGTAAAGGCTTTGTTATTCAGAAAAGTTGTAGCAAATGACAAAAATTGGGATTCTTGCCTTCATTCCTGAAGCTTGAAAGTTTTCATGATTAAAGGTGGATTATAAGGCAATCATGTGGAATTGCGGTCCAGGGACGCATCTATAAAAAATTTTCTGGGGGGGGGAAGTCGATTCTTAGGGGTGTATCTTTTCCTTTTTCTAGGTCGTTTCATAAAAAAGTTACCTTTTGATTTGGATACGCATAAATTTCTTTCAAAGGCTCAAAAATTAAAACCTTCAAAATGCACGAAAACGTTTGTAATAATGAGAAAACAAAACTATTTTTCGAAAAATGTTCGAATTCGTGTTCGGTTTTCGACATTCGCAAAATCCAAGCTCGAATTCGTGTTCTACGTATTTTTTCACCCTAGAAAACATACATTTAAAATTTAATCATTCAATTTTTTTTTTTTAATTTTCTCCGGGACCGCAATTCCACATGATTGCCGTTTTTAATACATTGTAAGTACATATCGGGCCATCTTTGAGCGTATAATCAATTGATCTTAATAAAGGCGGTTTTGACTACTCGAAGGTGGAGGCACTTTTCCGCGAAGGTTCCAATTTCCTCGAGGAGTGCTTCGAAGGCTATTCCGATGCCAGCATTCAATTTGACAAAAATTCTGCGTATTTCTTTTACACTAAATTGAAGAAAGTTGACCAGGTTTCCCCCATTTTTATTAAAATGCCATTCTCTCTCTTTAAAGGCACGCGAAATTTGGAACAAACTGCTCGAGGCAGAACAGTCGGCGTTTCCCTGGATTGAGGCGATATCTCTCGAACGCGCCTACGGGGACACCCGTGGGTCCTTTTTAATGCGACTAATGAAAGATTGAAGAATCATAAAGATTAATAAATTTTTCTTTCAGAATACGCACGTCGTCTGTTCTTTAAGGCGCTCGACGCGGTCACTTACCGCCAGGAAGAGATTTTCGGCCGATTTGTGCAATTCGAACGGGAGGAGGGGACCAGGGAACAGTTGGACTTGGCCTTGGCTCGTGTAAACGCCAAAGTCACGGAGAATAACGTGCGGATGAAGCAGCAACAGTACAAACAGCAGAAACAGGGGTGGGCAAAGGCTTCGGACGGGCAAAGACCGGTGAAGAAGAACAAAGAGAAAGGAAAGGAGGCAACAAAAAGGAATGAGAAAAAAACGTACGGACCGAACGAACAGTGCAGGACAAAGACAACAAAGGCACACGAACAAGCTGACCTGAGGCAAGAGTCGGATGAGTGCGGGGAAGAGACAACGCCAAATGATCGACGAATGGAGACGGACGGGGTCCGACCCAACAAAAACGCATCGGCGACATTTGGGGTAAGTTATTCAATTGGTTGGGTGATCTTTGTGTGGTTCAGACGTCGACTGTTCCAATGGGCCCGGTTTTGCCCGGGATTCTTCCATCCAGTGGTGGTCGAAACGCTAAGGACGACGACGAAGAACCTTCGGGAGAAAAGGAAAGCGTTGAAGAAGCAATGGTTTTCGAATCGAACAAAAGGGAGCAAGTGACGGGTGAAAAGCGGAAGAGACAGTCCAATGAACCGGAAAATGCTTTCCCCTATAACACGGGATTGGAGAAAAACAAATTGTTCGTGAAGAAGCTCGACTGGGCGTGTACGGGCGAGGAACTCAAAGTGAGGAAGAAGCTTGTGACTAGAAATTGATAATGCTGCATTATTAAAGAGATTTTTCGAGAAATTTGGCGAAGTGGTTGACGCTCGGATTGTAACGAAATGGAACGGGCGCTCCAAGGGCTGTGCTTACATCGAATTCGCCGACAAAGGGAGCGCCTCCGCGGCATTGATGGGATCGGACGGAGCGGAGATTAGGGGCCGAAAAATTGCCGTTTTTCTAAGCAATCCACCACTGCCTAAAAGGGCAAGGATGGAAACGGCGTCCGACCAGCATTCGGCAACGGACGAAGGTGGCAGTGCTTCCACTTCAAAGACTGTGCCGCCAACTGTGAAGAATGAACAAAACCAACGAAAGCAGCAACAGACAAAGGCCGCCACGAGTTTAATGCCCCGGGCAGCCTTTTTCACCGGAGGGGGCCAAAGGATCGGAAGGGCAAGTCGGCTGATGTTGCCGACCAGCATTTCGAAGAGGACGGCAAATTTGGGCACGGAGGAGAATGGCGCATCGCCAGTCGGAGTGGTCACTGATTCGACCAAAGAAATGACCTTACAACACCAGGAGGAAGCGAACACCAACTGAGAGGAATCAAATGTTGCAGACCGATCGATGAATGCATTTCCAATATTGTTTTTTTGATATATAAAGTATAACAAAAATTCATGTTGCGACAAGGCATACGTGCAAAACGTAGTTTCTGGGGTTTATCGATGTTGCAGGAACTAATCTGGACTTTTTTTTTGACTGAAACCCCTATAAACTGACTTTTTGATATTATAAAGTGGAAAACTACTGCCAACATTTTGTGGACTTCGATTGAGAAAAGTAAATTCAGATTATGCGACTTTCGATACCCACAAAAATTGGTGCCGACCTGACAACGGGTCCGGCAGTTAGCAGCCGGACTGACAGAAGTTCGGTGCTAGTGAAAGAAACCCGAACATCGCATGAGAAAAAAAAATTTACCACAATAAAAACCATGAAATCGTAACTTGAAGTAATCAAATAGAACAAATAACATAAGTTGAAATAAAAAACGAAGATTCCGGTCATGATCATTTCCTTCTTTGATGCGCCATTGTCATCAATACTTTGTCTCATCTGAAAAAATTGGATTTTCCGTTGCTTCGATTTTGCTAAATTTTACCTCAACGAGAGCGGGAGCGCGAACGACGACTGTAGCTCGGGGATCGACTGCGTTCACGAAGTGGAGGAGAGCGGCTTCGAGAACGGCGAGGAGAGCGAGATCTGTTGAAAGAAATGCAATGAGAAGGAAAACGCTGCTTTTCGAGAAATGGAGTCAATTCGCAGATTGGTTTTTATGCTATCGCGGCGCATTCCATCCATTTTAAGGAGAAACCATAAAAGTGTTAGGATGGATGGATGGTGAACTTTTCGTTCGTCCTGCTGCGCGAAGGAAGAGGGATGCCAAAAGATGGAAGAGAAGAGATGGGGTGGATGGAAGAACGTTTTTGAGGGAGAATTGAGGAGAGTGGCATGGAGGAAGGATGACGGGAAGGACAGGAGGACAAGATGGGATGGTTGCTGTAGCAGAGTTGCTAAATTTGACAAAATCAAATACACAAATCGCCCGCAAATCCTCGCCTAATTTATTAGATCAAAACGGTCCTAACACCTTCTGCTAAATACCTTGAACGATAACGACGGTCGCGGTCATGGCGATCACGGTCATGACGATCTTAAGCAAAGTTTCATTTTTAGTTGACAGGCAGTACATCTTTCTGAAATGTGTTAGACCACACAATGAGGGCTGCTGCTAATGCAACTACTATCGATTGTTGGGACCAATTTTGACAAATGAAAGTGTCGCCCATTCTCCCAAACGCTACGCTTTTTGTCTCACCGTCATGACGACCTCCGCCTCGAAAACCACGCCCTCCACCTCCTCTACCACCACCATGAGAAAGCTCAACGCGGGCCTTAACTCCGCAAATCCTCCTAAATTATAAAGAAAAGATTTCAAATTGTCCCACAGTGCTCACGTTCCATCAAGTGCTCGTACGGCATCCTCGGCGTCCCTCACATCCTCAAACTCAACAAAAGCAAACCCGGGAGGCCGACGAGCAACCCAAATTTTGCGTATACGTCCAAAACGATGGAACACATCATCCAACTTAAAATTACGAATGTCATATTAATACATATTGAGAGTAGAAACCTCTTCGGAAGTCGCATCCTCGGGAAGACCACCAACATAAATCTTAAAAAATTTGTGACTTCTGCGGAACATAGAAAAGACCTTTGCGTCAAGAGTTTCGTTCCGTCGAGACATTGACAATTCCGGAATAAGCAGCAATCAAAAGAATGTTAAAAGGTTTAATCTTTAAATAAAACCAGAATTCAAAATGTCTACCACGCAGATTGATTGACTAATGAGGAGAGTCAGAAACTCCCTCCCTCGCCTTTTTGTCAGTTTCCTTCGCAGGCAACTGAACATAATGCCAATATACTGTAATTCGAATTTTAAATTATTGCACGCAGAGTTTGTCAAGACAGCCATTAGTAGGGATCGGACCGATATGCACCAAAAATCGCCAAATATGCGCATATATATGCACCAAAAAAAGGCCAAAATATGCACCAAAATATGCCAAAAATGCCGAAATATGCACCAAAAATGCCGAAATATGCATCGAAAAATGGCACTTTTAGTACACTACTTTGCTTAATACTTAATTTTTTCATCTTTTAACGTCTGAAGTAGGTTTAAAGCCTTTTGGCATATTATTTTAGTATTTTTGGAAAGTTGAAAAAGATCGAAAAAATCGCGGTGGTTTTAACCGTCAGGCCAATTCATCGCCGGATGGCCATCTCCGCGCCAGCCACTCGAGCGCTGCGTCATTTCAGCGCCGCGATTTTTCCCCTTATTTTTATGAAAATGTTCAATTCTTCAAGCATTTTTTTCGAAAATGACTAAAAGTTATCGTTGAAAAGATGAATTATTTTTCAAAAACAGCCAAAAATCCATGATTTTGGGTTAATTTTTACAAATTTTTGAACAAAAATGCCAAAATATGCTCGAAATATGAAAAATATGCCATTTTAAACTTGACCAAAAAAGCTCAAACTAACGCGAAAAGGCTATTTTTAAGCCGTATTCTTCAAAGCATATGAGAAAACAAAATATGCAAAATGCATATAATCCGTTCCCTAGCCATTAGCCCCCACTTTTTTCACGGTACACATTGAATAACTTTTTTTAAACTCAAAGATGCCATCGAAAGCTCTAAGCTTTTAAAAGCTATTTTAAGGAAGGCAAAGCCAATCAATTAAAAATTCGTGAAAAAAGTTATTTCAATAAAACTGAAAAACCCCAATTTTGGATGTTTTTTTTACGTTGAGCTTTTAAAAACGAATTGAACAGCTTGGCTTTTTTAAGATACTGAGCCTTTCAAATGATATGTATCTTGTTTGTTTAATTTGGTTGTAGACGGAACCAGAAAAAAATTTCAGGGGGCAAACCAAAAAAAAAAGTCGGTATCCTGGACAAAGAACACTATTACACTATAACTTACGCCCCAATAGATTTGGAAATAGCAAAATTGCATGCGTGGTGAAGTGGAATTCAAAAAATGTTGGCATACTGTATTTAACAACACAAAAGTGCATTTTGCTCTGAGCCAGAGGTTCAAACCCGGTAGACTGCATTTACTGAAAATTTCAGCTTGTTTGCTAAAAAATGTCAAGAAAAAATTTGATTTGAGCTTAAAGATTTTGCTTTTGGGTAGACAATTTAGTTGGCAAGCTCTGTGCAAAAAATTAGGCAAATCGGTGTGTTTAATCAAAAATTCTTGTGTTCGAAGTGCGCGATGCTTTTTTTATTGTTTAAAAAGATGAGAGAGAACGCCAAAAGAAGAGAACGGTTAGAGAAATAGAGGGAAAAGCGAGAGAGTACACTGTCTTTCTATCTTCTTGCTATTTCCGTCGTTAAGTTATAGTGTATTACCCTGAGATGATTCGCCCCGCTTTTAAGCATTTTCTGCAAAGCTGAATATAATTTGTCTCTTCAGATTTTGACAGTAAGATCTAGCAATAATTCTTCAAAAATGGAGACACAAAGTTCTTCCAAAAGCATGGAAGATGCCGAAGTAAAAATGGAAGAAGACAGTGAGCATGTCGAGGTAAAGGCCGTTTTTTTTGTTTTTCTTAATTTATAATTTTAGGTGAAACCCGAGTTTGATAAGTTCCTTAATGAAATAGAAACTGAAGTTCAAAAGCAGGTCTATCAGGAAAAGGTGAAATTTTAATTATTTTGCTTAGTAGCTATGATTTTGAATTTAAGACAGCATTATCGAAGCGTGAAAGCGCTTTAAAGTCGACTTTGGCTGGGGACCACCGGCACCGAATGACAGAAAAGGAGGAGGACGAGCAACTCCTGCAACAGAGCACGAGGAGCAACGACAGTCCGTTCATTTTTGAGAGTTCGCCACCTTTCATCAAAAACGGGGAAATGCGCGACTACCAAGTTCGGGGGCTTAATTGGCTGATTCAGTTGGAACACAACAGAATAAACGGCATTCTGGCTGACGAAATGGGGTAAAAGTCAAATATTTTGATTCACATCGCTTAAACACACTTCAAAATATTTAGACTCGGCAAAACTCTCCAGACTATCGCCGTTTTTGGATTTTTGAAGTTGTGATGAATTGCAAAAGGATTTTTACAATTAGGGAACGAGTTTTAGACATTACAAGCATCAGAACGGCCCCTTTCTGATCATTGTGCCAAAGTCCACTCTGCAGAACTGGGAGAACGAATTCAAGAGGTGGTGCCCTTCCATAACAACGTGCTGTCTGATCGGCGACCAGGAAGCTCGTACTAAAATAATTCAGGAGCAAATTTTGCCCCACAAATTCGAGGTACTTTCACCTTTGATTTTCTTCATTTTTACATTTTCTTGAGGCATTGGTCACTTCGTATGAAATGGTGTTGAAGACGACAAGTGTGTTAAAGAAGTTTATGTGGCGCTATTTGGTCATCGATGAAGCGCATAGAATCAAAAATGAGAAAAGCAAATTGTCCGAAATGGTCGAGTGCTTTGCTTTTTTCCTTTACTTTTGATAAAACCAGCGGGTTTTAGGTGCGTTTACTGAAGTCCAAAAATCGCCTCCTCATCACCGGAACTCCGCTGCAGAATAATTTGCACGAACTTTGGGCCCTCCTTAACTTTTTACTGCCAGAAAAGTTTTCTGACTCTGAACACTTCGATTCTATGTTCACCGAAGACCACGTTCTTGGCCAACAGAATTTTGACTTGGTCTCGCGTTTGCATCAGGTAACAGCCATGGGTCGGAGAGAACACGCTTAGAATCGACCGTCCTTTTCAGATCCTAAAACCGTTTTTGCTTCGCCGTCTGAAGTCCGACGTTGAGAAAAGTCTATTGCCGAAGAAA
Organism: Globodera ellingtonae; assembly: GCA_001723225.1. Lineage (NCBI taxonomy): Eukaryota > Metazoa > Nematoda > Chromadorea > Rhabditida > Heteroderidae > Globodera > Globodera ellingtonae. The sequence continues at coordinate 71,013 of MEIZ01000155.1, read as the reverse complement.
GAGTTGAAAGTGTACATCGGAATGTCGAAAATGCAACGGGAATGGTACACCAAAATTCTGATGAAAGATCTCGACATTTTGAACGCTTCTGGTAAACTCGAAAAGGCCCGCCTCATGAACATTTTGATGCACCTAAGGAAATGGTACAACTTTGGTAGTTACGTAAATATTGTTGTCTGTCGGACTTTAGTGCAAATCACCCGTATTTGTTTGACGGGGCGGAGCCTGGACCACCGTATACCACCGACAAACATTTGGTGGAAAACTGTGGGAAAATGCTTTTGCTGGACAAACTGTTGGCCCGTCTCAAGGAGCAAGGTTTATTTGTGGGTCAGCAGAAAGGGATAGAAAGCGACAATTTCTTTAACAACACAAATTTGGAGGAATTATGCAATTGGTTGCTGCTTTTTAGGCTCGCGAGTTCTAATTTTCTCTTCAATGACGCGCGTGTTGGATGTGCTGGAGGATTACTGTTGGTGGTGGGTTTTTTGTTGTTGTAATTTGGGTGTTCTCTTTTGATGTTGTCCATTCTTTTTTATTCTTTATTTTTAGGCGTGGTTTTAATTATTGCCGTCTCGACGGAAACACTGCGCACGAGGACAGACAAAAGTCCATCGACGAATACAACGCGCCGAACAGCGAAAAGTTCATTTTCATGCTGACGGCACGGGTACGTATTGTAATAAATAATAAAAAATATCTTTAAAGCATTTTAGGCCGGTGGTCTTGGCATTAACCTTGCGACGGCCGACGTGGTGATCATTTACGACTCCGACTGGAACCCGCAAGTCGACCTGCAGGCCATGGACAGGGCGCACCGAATCGGGCAAACCAAACAAGTGCGCATATTCCGCTTTATCACCGAAAAGTAAGCGGTGCCTACAATCACCAAATAAAGGCATTCTTCATTTATTTTGCAGTACGGTTGAGGAACGAATAATTGAAAAGGCGGAGATGAAGCTTCGACTTGACAATATTGTTATCCAACAGGTTTATTGAATCGGAATTTGTATGCCCTAAAAACGGAATTTTCGTTTAGGGAAGGTTAGCAGAGAACCAAAAAACGCTTGGGAAAGACGAAATGCTCGCGATGATTCGCCATGGCGCCAACATTATTTTCGCCGGGAAAGAGGCGACCATAACGGACGAGGACATTGACAGCATTTTGCAAAAGGCTGAAGAGAAGACACGGGTTCGTTCGCACGGGACTAACTACAAGTCATTCCTCCCTCCTGAAAATGGGATGGATGTGATTAGACCAGAAAATCCATTTCCTTGACGTTAGTGCTGCACGAATTTTTCGAATTGGGTTTCCGTGTGATTTGCTTCTTTTGAGGTGATGAACGAGAAGCTCGGTAAGCTTGGTGAGTCGTCTCTTCGCAACTTTGCGTTGGACACCGTTGGGGCAACGGGCGGGAAGAGCATTTACGAATTTGACGGAGAGGACTACCAAAACAAACGGAAGACGGCCGTCGGCGACTATTGGATTGAACCGCCGAAGCGAGAACGGAAGGCAAACAGTTACAAGGTGGACTTGTACTACAAGTAAGTCGAACGGAAGACTTAACATTTATCGAATTTCGACTTTTAGAGAGCAACTGAAAGGCAATCAGAGAGCGGAAGCGAGGACGAGGGCCCCGTTACCAAAGAACTTCCCGAACATTTACGACTTCCAATTCTATCCTAAGCGGTTGGTTGAACTTCTCGACAAGGAAGTTTGTCACTACCGAAAGTCTGTTGGTAAGATACAAATGCCTTTAACGATAAGTAACCCTCGTAAAAACAAATACTTATAGGTTGGAAAGCGCCACTCCCTGATGATTTGACGGACAAAGAGGCAGAAAAGGCGCAAGGAGAGGAGCAGGAGCGGCTCGACGCTGCCGAACCACTGACGGAAAAGGAGGAGGAGGAAAGACACAAATTGCTTGACAGCAACGAATTCGCCGATTGGTCGAGGAGGGAATTTCGCCAATTTATCAATGCAAACGAAAGGTACGGCCGACACGAATTGGAGGACATTGCTCGAGACGTCGAGACGAAGTCGTACGACGAGGTTGGAAGGCCACGCAACATTTCAAAAACAATTAGAACATAGCCGATTAAAAGTGTGCTTCATTTAGTACGCGCCTAATTCTGCGATTGGGTTTCGGAATAATGCATTCGTATTTGATAGGTCGTCAGATACGCGAAGGTGTTCTGGAAGCGAATAGACGATCTGACAGACGGAGATAAGTACCGGGCGCAGATCGAGCGTGGGGAACAGCGCATTCTAAAACGACAAGCAATCAAACAGGCGTTGGAGGCCAAAATCAACAAGTACAAGGCACCCCAGCATCAACTCCGACTTCAGTATGGGACGGGAAAGTGCAAAAATTATACCGAGGAGGAGGACAGGTTCGATCGGAGAAGGGACTGGGACACATTTACACATGAATCGTCGTTTGACAGATTTCTTCTCTACAACATTTACGAGATCGGGCTTGACAATGAAAATTTGTACGACGAATTGCGTCAGAAAATCCGAACTGCCCCGCAATTCCGCTTCGATTGGTTTATTCGGTCACGAACGACAATGGTCAGAATGACTTCAATTTATGAAAAATTAGTTCCTTCAAACTTAGGAAAACTGAAGATTAAGTTCTCCGAGTTTCCTAAATTTATTTCACCATTTTTCGGTTAAGGAATTGCAACGACGCTCTAATATTTTAATTTCGCTGGTGGAGAAGGAAATGGGCGACTTGGGTCTGGAGCAAAGGGGTGCCCAGGGGGGCAGGAGCCGGAAGAAGCAGACGCCGGCGGAAAAGGCCGAAATTGCGGCACCGACAGCAACGGGCGCGACAAAAAGAAAAGAGCCGCCCGGGGGCAACTCGCAACCGAAAACGAAGCGGGCGAAGTAGACAGGCGGAAGGGGCAAACTCGGAATTTTTGAATGCGTTCCCCTATTTTGATCCCAAAGCCCGCCGTGACATTTAATCGTTTTGCTTTAACGCTCGAAAACAACATTGAACAAATAACAATAAGAAGAACAACGTTAATTGTTTTTAGTCAGGGCCCAATCCCGGATACAAAATTATAAAAAATGGATGGATAGGAAAGCATGGCTTCTTTCCGCTTCTGCATGATCAGTCCATTTCCCCGTCTTCTGCTGTTCCGTTGGAACCCTTTCTGCAGTGATGTACTTTGACCTTTCTCTGGGCGTTTAGTAAAGACTGAAATTATTTTTCAGCACACTCACCGAAATTAAGACCTTTCGCATTAGGTCCCTCTTGATCTTATCATGCAATTTCGATTCGTCGTTGCTCTGAGTTCCCATTATGCGTTGGTCAAACTGCTCTATGTTATCGGGCATACAATTTGGGATCTGTTGTAAACAATGGAACGAATTAGGAAGCTGGAATGATATTCGTATTTGTTGGTACCTGTCTTAGAACGTCTAGGAGTGCAGGATATCTTGGTCGGAAGGTTGAATAAATATTGAAGATCAGCGTAAGAATGGGGCCGGCCGCGAGTTCGTCCGAAACGTACATTTGTAGGCTTTGGATTGCGTGAATCAACATCTGTACTGCGGTTTGTTCTTCGAATGAATTGTCATACTGAAAATGGTTAAGATTCACCTCCAGACACAGGATAAGGGAGGGGGGAGAGGCAAATCTCAAAGTCATAGAAATATTGCGTGCAAAAACGATATTCTTGTTGACATGTTAATAATATTGGACGTGCCATTGTAATGCATGACATTTTGCGACCTTTTTAAAAATCCGCCACTTTTTTAGCGATAACAACCCTTGTGGGGGGGGGGGGGTCTGTACAAATCAGAACCAAAGTATTAAAAGGCTGTTATTACATTTATTGTGAGCACGTTCAGTATCGGGACGCATTTGACCGCCGCTTGTGAGTCAGGACAAGTAATCAGTTTGGCGAGAAGTCCAAGGATGTCCAAAAACACTTCCTTGTCAAAGCTATTAATTATCAAAGTCCATTAACGTTTTATCACCAACTTTGTCCATCAGCAGAACTTGGGCTATTTGTGTGACCAATGCGTCTTTCTTTGCGTTTTTTGGCGAAAACGAATCTCCGAGAATAAATGTCGAGACGAATAAGGCACACTCGCGGGACAGCAGACTCATTGTGCTTTCCGCGATCATTTCCTCTTCCGTTGGCTCCGTGTCTGAAGCCATTCTGGAAGTATGCGACAAGACTATTTTTGTTTTTGTTACCTTCGTCCGGCGATTGTCGTCTTTTAAGCAATTCCCATTGTTCGACAAGTCTCTTTTGCATGTGCTTTGTTGTTTTTTTGAGGAAATCCAACACAATATCACTTCGTGCGGTTGGACACGAACAGACAATGCGACTCCTAAAGTGCAGTTGAGGTTTCATGAAAGAATTCATCAACATCAACAACCATGTCCGTTTAATCCAAAAGCGAAATCGGAAATCCGGCACGCATTCAATGCCAACGTGCACTCGTTCTATTGCATCTGCAACGTCCGAAATGGCGTAGAAATTGCGATAAAAACGAGCACAGACGAGTCCGACAATACTTTGGATCAAATCGGTGATCTGAAGCAGAAAATGTTGACAATGAGCACATCTCTTGTGCCTTAAAGCACTCTACTAATGAAACGTGCCCAACCTCACGAATAAACCTTCGCATAAAAATGGTAGAATCCGTTGTGGAAATGCCTCCGTTCGTGCCACTCGACTGGCTCGACTCGAATTCGTCCGCCCCTTTCCTCCCGCCGTTTTCCTTCTCCATTCCGTCGGGGTTCAAAGATGCTAAACAGTTACAAACTCTTCAAATTTCGAGAACTGATCTAAACTCACAGACAAGCATAAGCCTCTCCGAAGATCCCATTTCAAGAACGGACTGCCCATAAACAACATGGATCAACGACGAGTTCCGAGGGTCGTAAATTAAGTTCAGACATCCGAAAAACATATTCATCATTTGTTTTGTTTCCCCCTTAAACTTACTCGCAAAATTGAAAGAACTTTGGAATGACAGGGCGGAAAAGGCTAAATAATTTCGAAGATGCCTCATCCGATGGAACATTTATTTGACCAAGAACGCCCTCCAATGCCGTCAAACTCGCTTTCAGCTTAAAAACCAAATTATAACAAATTTCCGTTATCGAAATTCTAAGTAAACAATTAAACGACAAACCAACTGCAAAAGTCGTGTTTAATTTAAAACAAACATTCAGGCGGTTTTGATAAAAGGGGCACTGCTGGTTCATAACTGCCATTGGGTCTGGCATTGCGGTGAGGCCACTGTGTAGGAGGAAATTGGACGGACTCGTTGAGAAGGGCTCATTTTCGATGAAATCGATGTCTAATTTGATGGAAGTGCTGAGAAAAGTCGCCTGCGCGTCCACGGAGTATGCCAGGTTGCTGAGGGCGGCCAAGATCGGGACGAGGTTGGCACGCTGCATCATTGACACAAACGGCGTGACAGATTGGACCAGCTCGAGCAGAGAATGGCCATATGGCTGCATGTGATTTTAATGGAATAATTGGAAGCAATTTTCTAATCTAATAAGCAGTTGGGTTGTCGGTAACCCAAACCGAATAAATCGGTTACAGCTACTATACTACATATGTTTAATATCCAGATTACGCCCCGAAAATGTTCTCTATTCATCCTTTGTCGATTGGTAAATTCCACCAACTAACCCACCTTAATGGCTTGCGAGAAAAATGACACAATTTTGAGAAGCAAAGCGATTGAATGCCGTTTCGTTGCCATAATGTCCATGTCCTGCTTGGCATTGTCGATCATAAGAAGCGACTTTAACTATAAAGAAAATCTAAATTCGGTCATATATCTCCAAATTGAGGGTCAGCCCAACCAACAAAAACCTTCTGGGTGCAAAGAAACAACAAACATGGTCGAGCATAATCGGAATGCGTTCGGGGCAATCGTTGAAAATGGGGAATAGCGCGGAAAGAATGGAAAGGAGTCCGTTCAGTAGACGCTGCTGTTTGGCACTATGCATTGACGACGAAATTCGGACGGAACAATGAAAGACGGCATCAAAATATGCCAAATATTCTTTGCGCACCTCCTTGAAATATAATAATAATAAAGATAATGTAAAACAAATTTCGATATGCATCAAGGATTGAATTATACCCAGCTCATAATTTCACTGGGCCCAATCTAAAGAGTTTCTTCAAAAATTTGCAGATTACCGGTGTTGCCAGGTCCAACGAGAAGCTAGTTTGGAGGACGGCGGTTATCAGACGCTTCATCACTTCCCACTCGTCGGGAGGAACTGAATCAGCAGACCCTTTGTGATGTGTGGAAAAAAGCGATACCATTTTCGGGAATTCTGACACATCGATTGGCTATCCAATCCCGCATTACGGCCATCAATTTCTCAAAATGGTCCTGTGCACACTCGCGTATAATGCGTAAACAGTGGTCACGCAGTCCTCAAAATGCAACACTTTTTGTTTTGTTTTGACCCCAAACAGAAACTGAACATTTGTTCTTACGTATGTATTCACGCTGACACTCCACTTCGCCTTCGTAGTCCAACTGAGAGTACTGTGCCGTTGGGTCCTGGGCCGTAGAGGAAGCAGCGCAGCAAGACTAAGCGTAAATGGCAAATATGCCGGGGTGAATCGCTCATTAGGACAATGTTCCGTCCATTACCTTACTCATCGCTTTTGGCAGAAAATGGATAAGCGGGGGAATGGAGGTAAGGAAATCGGCGTTCTTTGATATTCGTTCGTGGCCATAAAACGTGGCAAGCACTTGAGCGGTCTCGGCCCTAATATACTAAAAATTGGAATGTTTAAAAATAATAATTTTAAGAATAAAAAAAGTTACAATTGAAGGATGCCGAAAAAAGGCGGAAAGTGCCGCTAGATACAGTGAAAAATTGGGCGGTGGTTTCATCACATAGGACCAAACGTCGGCCAAATGGAGGCCGAGCGCACAGAGCAAATCGCAGAGGGCCTTTGCGTCCATTTTAAAATGAATGGCGGACGAAACGCCAACAAACGAAAAGGGCTCACCTTCAGATATTTATAGTGTTCATAACTGGAGGAACTGACATCGGCAGCCAAACTAAAAAATAAGTTTCCGAATTTTAATTTAAACCTTTTCTAACGCCAATTAATCGATTTTGAAATAATCACTTGAATGTTTAAAACCAAGATGTTTTTATTTTTGAAGGATCGGGTTTGAACAAAACTAAAAAACTGATTGATTTGTTAAATCACAAAAAAACGCGTTGCCCTCCTCTAAGTATAAAACGTAGCGTTGCATAATAAAGTTAACATGCATACTTTGCCGCAGTAAGAATTTGCCGCATTGGACCATCGCGAAACATTGAAACGACCTGAAGTTGATTGATTTGGGTGCGGTTATTTCCAGACAGTGAAAGTGCAGCTTTTATACAATTGGCGTTTCGGCAGTTTTTGCGCATTTCCGTGAGGCAATTTTCCACAAACACTTCGCCGCCTCTTCGTACAAATTGAGCTCGGCCGTTTGCCTTCAGAAAAAGGAATTTGTCCATAAAACGGAAGGGTCCGTCGCGTAAAATTTGTGAGAATGTTAAAAAACTAACAAAAAAGCGCAAGTTGCGTCCACAATGGCATCCACGTGTTCTTCCAACGTCCGCGTGGCGACCCAATCGACGATTTCGGAAAGGGCTTTTGTCGCCGCCAGGCGGACGTAAACGGACGATTCTTCTCGCTGCATTCCGCGAACAATGGCCGCCAACACCGGACCAATCCTTTGTTTTTCGGCCATGTCCAGCCCAATATAGCCAAGTGCCTCTAATGAAGCTTCCCGCAGCAAAGCGTTATCCGTCTCATCAGAAGTAACATTCGCGACTAATCGGTCCAGAAGTTCGGGCCATTGCTGGAAAATAGTCATTAACAAACAGAGCTAGGAATTAGGCTTCATTAGTCACAAAACTGCTCCAAATGCCAAAAATAAAGCTCAAACGTATCTCCTCGACCAAACTGCAACAAAATGTATATACATTAGATGGTAGTTCGATGCAGGCAATTGCCGCTATGCATTGTGCCGCTACAGAAGGGCGGGTTTCGGTGCCCAGAGATTGTAACACACACCTCTTCGATACGTCTCTGAGTTCGGTAGGCATCGAAAGCCATCTAAAGTTAAATGATCAATCAGACGCAAACACGACTTCCTGAAAAAAAACTTAAAAACAAGAACAGTAACAAAAATCCAAAAATCAGGGCTTTTTAATATTGTACATCGCCCCCCCCCCCAAATCCATGGCTTGTTAAGTTTCCCTCCCCTCGTGTACTCGCTTATGTCTAAATGGCTGTCCCCTCTTTTTTTTTAGCCCACGCCCTCTCCCCGGACCCCTCGGTCAGGGCCGTATGCTGGGGGGGGGGCAAGCGGGCCGTGGCCCCCCCCCCCGAAAAGTTGCTCTAGATACGGCCCTGCCCTCGGTCATCACTAACCGATTCCTTTTCTGGTCCGACAGAGCCTGTTCACGAGAAACAAGCGCATTTTTAATTTGAAGTCCGGCGGCCCTGCGGACAATTGGACTATTCCCCGCATCAGACAACGCGACGGCAAGTTGATGTATGAATTCCGGCTGTAGAAAATGGGTTTCAGGTTGGACAAATGATTAAACCAATTCTTTAGCAAAAGTCCGTTCAATTACCCCCCTACCCTCCCGGCAAAATCCGAAACAACTTTCTTTGCTTTTCCCCTCTTCCAACTCACAAAATTTATCTGAGAAGCATCATTTAATGCGGTAAGTGCCAATTTTTGGTCGGCATAACCTCAAAATATAAAACGTCTCATCAAACGCATGCAAAAAAACCAACTTGCTGAAACCGTTTTCTCCAAGATTTGCGCAATTTCGGCCATAAATCTCAAAACGCAAGCCAATGCACACAAATTATTTAAATTACAGGAATAAATAAACGTTTCTGGCAAATGCGTTATCCTTAACATTAAACAAAAAAACAATTTATCGTCTTACACCACACAAAACTAAAAAAACAATTAAAATACCCGAAAATAAAATCCATGCACCTTATAATATAACATTAAAGGTCCTTCTTTTCCAATATATTCTGCATTGTTGGAATCAAATCTTCTCAGCCTTTCCAATATCTGTAGAAGCAGTACATGAACACGAGGAATAAGAAACACAGCAGAAGAAAAAGCAGCCAATCCTCTTCCAATCGCTTCTCAATCATTTTTAGAGTCGTTGTCGACAAGCCAAGCTTAATTTTGCATGGTCAACCAAATTCTTTACCATTAGCCGTCAACCAACCATCTGTCCAATGTCGAGCATTTTCCGTTTCATGCCCTTTAGGCCTAAATGCTGATGCCGAAGCGATGTGAGCATCGAATTTCCCTCTGAAATCAAATCGTCCACAGCGCTGTGGGATTGTTTTAGACGGTCGTTGACGAGCAGTTCCGTACCCTCAAAGTCCAAATGAGTTTCGTTCGGCTTAAACCTGTAAAATGGTAATGTTTGGCTCGGTTAGAATATTTCTAAGTTCGGAGAAAGCCTTACCTCATCGTCAATAATTCTTCTCTTTCTGCCGCTGTTCGCCATTTTGTTGTGAGTCGATTCTGCAGTGAATTAATGGCCGTTTCAAGAGCATTATAATCGTGCCGTAGCTGTTCATATCGGTACTTTGATGTGTGCCGCTTCGCAGATGGCTCTTTGTTCACCAATCGTTCGAGATTTTCCAGCTGATCAGCAGATTCCCTAATAAAAACGATAGAAACTCTCCAAGGACAAATAAAACAATTTCATGGGATGGGAGGGGGCTAACCATCGTTTTTTTTGGCATTTTCTGACAATATACCTTATGCGTTGGTGAAGCATTTGAAAAATAGGCTGCGCTTCACTCTCATTTTTGCATAGTTCCAATTGTCTCATTTGTAGATGAATCTGATGAAGATCAATGTTTGCCTGTTGGAAAAGCTGTTCCATTTTCAGACGAATCTTATCTGAATTATAGAAAAAGACTAGAGAACGGTCAGAGGGTTTTTCGGTTTGTAAAAATGTCGTTTACTTGTACAAATCATATACAATGTTAGGCCTCAGCTTAGGCTTCTTAGATAAGATTTTCTGAACTTATTATTAAATTTTGAATTTTCTAAATAGACTTTTTTAAAGATTTGTCCGTTTTTGGGGTACCCCTCTTCAGGCACGTAGCCAGGATTTTTTTTCGGGGGGGAGGGCAGTCGGGGGAAAAAGTCGATTCTTAGGGGTGTGTTTTTCCGTTTTTATTGCATTTTTGTTAAGCAATTTTTCTCGATTTCTGGGGGGTGCATTTTTCGTTTTACTCCATTTTTTGGGCGGCTCGGCGGTGCCGATAGGCGCCGCCGAGAAAATTTAGAACTTTTGACTCGATTTGTTAAGGATTTGCAAGCAAAATTTTAAAAATCGGTCCTTTTTTGAAGGTTTTTAGAAATGGGAGGGGTCGGCGGTGCCGATAGGCGCCGCCGGAGAAAATTTTTGGAAATTTTAATGAATCTTGTTAAGAAAATTGGTCAAAAAATTGTAAAAGTGCAAAACAATAGGGTCCCCCCTATGGTTTTTTTTCTTCTCAAATTTCATTTCGGGGGGGGCATGCCCCCCGTGCCCCCCCCCCCTGGCTACGTGCCTGCCCCTCTTTACAACCTGAAATGTCCTTTTTTTAAGGATTCGTCCTTTATTTGGGGTGCACGTCCTTATTTGAGATTTCTGAAATTTTTTTTGAAGAATTTTCGTTTTTTGAATAAATCTTAGACAGATGGCCAAATTAGTTAATTTTAAGCATTTTTCTGTTTGTCCAAAATGTAAAATATTTGCTCATTTTTATCCAAATTTCTAAAATTTTAGAGCAATTTCTTAACAAACACAAACATATTAAATTTACAAAAAAAAATTTCCCAGCAGCGCTTATCGGCACCGCCGACTCCCCCCATTCCTAAAAAGCTTCAAAAAATTACAGCATTTTTTACACTTATTTGTTAGAGTAAAATCACCCAATTTGTCAGCAAGTATTTTTTTTAGCAAAAAAAAATCTGGGCACTGAAACGTCAAATTTATAATGGGCCTGAAGCGTCACACTGAAGTGGAAAACCAAAACTAAAATGTGGGCACGGAAATGAAATGTACCTGTCTCTTATACACATCTAGATGTGTATAAGAGACAGGTCCGATCCCTACTAATGGCTGTCTTGACAAACTCTGCGTGCAATAATTTAAAATTCGAATTACAGTATATTGGCATTATGTTCAGTTGCCTGC
>MEIZ01000155.1:34749-47829 GCA_001723225.1 Globodera ellingtonae | reverse complement strand
GGGCGCGGGTGAATGGAAAATTGCCGAGAAGATCCACTAAAGTAATTTGCGCCAACCTTACACAAATTGAAGCGATGATGGAGGGGAACAGGTTGGTGTTTTGATTGTTTGAGGCTGACTTTAGGAGCTTCCCAAATTACCTCGGGAGAAGGGCGTATAAAAGGAGGTCGAGAGTGGTGTTCATCACATTCAATTCATTCTTCCGACAATAAACAACTTTTGCTTTTCATTCTTCCCCAAAAATGAACTCTCCTCAGCCTCTCATCGTCGGCATGCTCTTCCTGGCCTTCTTTTGCCTCTTCGCCACTGCGATTCCGATGCAGCCGGAAGGCGGCAACTTCGAGTTCGTGCCAGCCCTTTTAAATTGCCAAATTTACTATTACCGTTTGGTATACAGACAGGAACATCAAGTTGGACCAGTGCGCGCAAAACGCTGGAGTCCCTATTACGGCTACGGTGCTTACGGTATTGTGGGTTTGGTTTGAGACAGCAATTAGATTCATTCTCGAGGAGTGGGACCGCATTTGAGGGATTGGGGATGGAAAGTCTTGAAGAGGATTTGAATCGGTGATCCGATCAATTTCGAAGATCCGATCAATTTCGAAGACCCGATCAATTTCGAAGACTCGATAACCGAATTCAGGTGGATGGGGCGGCGGCTACCCGTATTCGAGCTCCTACTATTCTCGCGCCGCCGGCGCCTACCCTTACTATTCCGGTTACTGGTGGTGAAAGGAGTGAACGCAGAGAAGAAAAGAAAATGCCGTCATTTGGACAATAAACGGCGATCGATCGCAAATGACCCAAAATCTATCCAACTCAAAAAGCATCATCGATGACATCGCACATTTTGACAAAATGAAAAACATTCATTTGCGACAAGAAAGTTTAATGCTCCCTACAAATTACCAGTCGTCCGTCCTAGTTATTGTGTTCATAGATGGGGCGGGTTACCCGAGAGCCAAAACCCGTCTTTTTCTCGACCCGAAAATAGTCCAAAAACGCAATTTTGCACAATTTTTCATTAAGGGGAGGGGCTGAATTTAAATATTAATAAGTCAGGCACTACGGTAGCCGCGCCTGTCAGGCAGGCATTACGTAGCCGCGCCTGGTCAGGCAGGCATTACGGTAGCCGCGCCTGTCAGGCAGGCATTACGGTAGNGCATTACGGTAGCCGCGCCTGTCAGGCAGGCATTACGGTAGCCGCGCCTGTCAGGCAGGCATTACGGTAGCCGCGCCTGTCAGGCAGGCATTACGGTAGCCGCATAAGTGGTTTTTTACACCTTAAAGATTGGGGTTTAAAAGAAACTAATTGAAATTTTTCTAAACCAAAACTCAATAAAGAAAATAAATTAGGAAAAAATTCCCTGAGGGAATGGATGAAATTTGCTGCAAAAAACAACTAGGCCTGTCAGATAGCCCACAAAAATTCTCTACAAAAACGCTGTTAACAGTTAACTCTAGGCTCGGCGACTTTTCACTGCAGCCAGCGATGTTGAGGCTAGGATTTTGAATTATTGTAAAAATTGCCTTTTTTTTTTTTGCCTTTTTTTACAGTAATAACTTAAAGTTAATGAAATTTCAATTTTTCACGACACATCGAAATGTCCATTTTTCATGGCACATTGAAACGGCGCCTGAAATGGCAACACTGAAATGGACGCCGACACAAAATGTTCGTCCGGGTCCGTCCCATCCACCCATTTATTAATTACAATGCTTTATTTCTTCTTTCTCTTTCTCTAATGCTATGTTAATAAGTTAAGGCTAATAACGCTTTTCCCCAATTGCTAAAAATAGCGATTGGATTTGCCTCCCCCAAAGGCAATGGAAATTGATGGTTTGTTTAATTTAGTTGTTGGCAAATAAAAAAGATGGCACAAATCAATTTACATTAGCCTGCAAAGCGATCATTTTTCTGTTTTTGGTGGAGGATTTATACGTTTTTTATCATCGTCGAGATTTTTGTGGACCATTTCGAGCAAAAGATAAGTTCATTATCAATCGATGATTCCCTTTTGTTAAGTGATGATTTTTGCTTGCCCATAATTTTAACAAATTGATGGAGAGCCAAGAACGCGACCGTTCTTTCATTTCATCAGAAAGTAATTTTGAAAAATGATTCATTCTTTTTTCTTTTATTCATCTGATCGATTTCAGTTGCTGGCCGACTCATGAGCTTACAAAATTTGTCCTCAATGGAAATGTACAAACTGCACAAAAGTTTGCCAACTGTCAATTCCTCCTCCTCACAATTGCCTTTGTGAGTTCTTCGCTATTTGCTTATTGCCATTTGATTTAATGCTTTATCGATTTTCGTCATTTCTTATTTTCGGATGAAAGCGATTCTTCGTTTTTTATTAATAAATTGAAAGCAATTTGTGACTCGGCCAATTCAAGAAGTTGAATAAATCAAAATTATGTGGCCTTTACTTTAATTTTCCTTTTAAGATTCCTTTTTACATAGCCGCATATTTTTATTAACATTTGGGTGGCATATTCCCGTAAAAAAGAAACCTTTAAGAGCTGAATTGTGCCTCTCATTAGCCCCTGTCTCTTATACACATCTAGATGTGTATAAGAGACAGGCACACAAATACACTAACAATTAGGTTTTCAAGAACATTTTTCGTTTCGAATGGCAACGGACGTTCCCACCTTTGACTTTTTTTTTGGAAGTACGCAAAAGAATTCTATTCGTCAGTTAATATTCATTTTTCTTATCAAAAATTGTTTTGTGTTTTACGAATAGGGGTTTTTCTACGTAAACCGAATCCCTTCTAATCCTTAAATGAATTATTCCATTTTTAGGCATTTTGGGCCTATGGGCGTTGATCAATCGACTTCCTTCGACTTGACCAGTCCTTATCCTTACGTAAGGAATGGCGCCAGCCTGGTCGACTTTTACATTGGGCTTGGATTGGCCATTAGCTCGAGCCTTTTTATCGGTTCTTCTTTTATTATCAAAAAGAAAGCGCTCATAAAATTGGCCGGATCGACGGAATACAATCAAAGGGCTTCAGAAGGAGGCTACGGCTATCTAAAGGAATGGCTTTGGTTGGTGGCGTTTAATTGTTGTGAAAGCAATCGCTATGATTTGAGGTGGATGGGAGTGATTACAATGGGAATTGGCGAAGCCTGCAACTTTGCCGCCTATGCTTTTGCCCCCGCCAGTTTGGTGACTCCGATGGGCGCGCTGGTGCCTTTTATTTTTTATAATTTGGCAATTTTTGACAAAAATTGAGTTGGGTTTTCTTTTGTTTAACTTTGGCAGAATTGCCTAACTTTGTTAAATCATTTAAGGGATAAAAAAAATTAATTCTTTTTTCAGAGTGTTCTCGTCACCGCCGTTCTTTCTTCAAAACTTCTGAAAGAACGATTGAATTTGCTTGGCAAAATCGGCTGCGCCATTTGTCTTCTTGGCTCCACTTCCATCGTTATTCACTCGCCCAAAGAAGAGGAAGTGTCCTCGATGGCCGAATTGGCGGAGAAAATGAAAGCATCCGGTATTATTTTATTCGAATTTTAACTGCTTTTTGTTGTAAGTTTTGGTGCGCATTTCAAAAATGTGCCGAATATGTTTTAATTTCTGAAGCACTGAGTTTCGGAGTGGGCCGATCCAAAAACTCGATTTTTAGGGGGGTACTTTTTTAGAAAACCAAGATTTTGTTGCAGGTGTCTAGTAATGTTTATTTTAAATAATGTTTAATGACGAAATCATTTTCAAAACTTTGGATTATTTCGGGGGGCCAGGGACCCCCCCCCCCCTTGGTTTGTTGCGATGAAGAGGCCAAACACTTTCATTGTCAGTGTTCATTCTTTACGTGGCACTCGTCCTCCTGGTCACTTTTGTTCTGGTCGTCTACGTGGCTCCTCGTTACGGCCACACCAACATTTTGGTGTACATCGCCGTGTGCTCTCTGGTCGGGTCTCTGTCAGTGATTTCGGTCAAAGGGTTGGGCTTGGCCATCAAAGAAAGCATAACGACGGAGGAACAGTTCACCAATTGGTCGGTTAGCCTCCAATGTGTGGCTGGTCGTTAGAAAATCCATAACTATTTAAGGCTTACATGGTTTTGGCTGCTGGCCGTTCTCGGCTGCATTTCCGTCCAATTGGTCTATCTGAACAAATCGTTGGACATTTACAACACGTCCATGGTATAATTAAGTTCCATGTTCAAAATGATGCGGCATACTTTCCACCTAGCCCCAACACGATCTCCAAAGCTTCTGAAACTTTAGTCAATTTAACACCTTATCACATCATTCCCATCACTTAGTCATTGATAAAACATTGTGAATAAAGGCGTTCTGTTAAGGTAACTCCCATTTATTATGTGTTCTTCACCAGCTTTGTTATCTTGGCCAGTTCGATTTTGTGAGTCTTAAACAATGCTAAAGTGATCAGAGTATTCAATTCTTCAGATACAAAGAATGGGCTTGTTTGGGTGCGAGTGATGTGATCGGAAATGTGATCGGATTCCTAACAACAGTGATCGGCATTTTCCAGGTTTACACTAATTGAAGACATCCTTTAAATCTAATCAATCGCAACCACGCATTACTAATTAATGTCACTAATTGAAGACATCCTTTAAATCTAATCAATCGCAACCACGCCTTTCCGCATTACTAATTAATGTCACTAATTGAAGACATCCTTTAAATCCAATCAATCGCAACCACGCATTACTAATTAATGTGAAATGCCATGTCATATTTTCCTTAAAAATCCCTTACAAAACAATCATTCGGCCCCCTTCAGATGCAATTGTTCAGAGACATCGAAATTGGCTCTCTAAAACGGTTTCGACTTCTCTGCACAACGGACAGTCGCAGTACGACGAGCAGTCACATTTCAGTCGACGAGGCGTGAACGAAAAACGAAATGTTGTCAAATCATCGCCCATTGCCATAAATATCTCATCCCTAATATTAAATCACTCGGAAAATCGGTCATTCACTTCGGTGATCATTCGGGAAATTTGCGTTTTTACGAATTTCGTGCATTCGGTAAATTACCCATTTTCCTCTCCTCCCAATAGTATTTTAATATAGTGTTTTATTTATTTACTGCACAGCAACAAACAGTTCAATGCATTCAAATTTGGTGTTGTTTTTATCGAAAATTACAATTTTAAGAACTTACTAACTTCTTATTAAAAAATTGTACATTACAATATATTCATACACAAAATAATGGTTTATAGTTTGTTATTTGCAGTCGTGGTCAAAGTGTACGACCACCACTTCGTGGCCTTTAGGGGGTTAAGTGACGCACCCAGGGATGGAATTTTGAAAAAACGATTTTAACGGAAAGGCTAAAAAACGACGGATTTTTTACGATGCTGAATTCCAATCAACTAACCTCGAAAAAAAGGGTACGTGTTTTACGCACGAGTTTTGTACGATTTTTTGATGGGTCATTTTTGTTAAAGGTAACAAATTGTAGAAAAGGTAACGAGTCGTATGTGAACGAGGTAATGGTGTCTTTCACTGGTCCCGATTTTTTTTTGTTTTAATGAAGGTTTTATGCAATACTGAGAAGTACTCGGGGGTTATCGAGGTCGCTGATCACGAATATGACATCAGATTTATCTCATAAGACATCATCTAATCTAACATCTAAGATTTTTGAAAAAAATCAAAAAAAATTTCAAAGTCTCTCAAAGGGAGTTTCTAGGGGTACTCGGCGACGTAGAATTCGTATCTGAGCTCCATTTCGACCAATTCGAACTCCGGAACCGAAATCGAACAATTTTCCAAAAAAATTTAAAAAATTTCAAAAATTAATTTTGACTTCAAAATCATTCAAAAAAGCACAAAATTACAACAAAAAGGTAAGATTCGAATTCTACGTCGCCGAGTACCCCTAGAAACTCCCTTTGAGAGACTTTGAAATTTTTTTTGATTTTTTTCAAAAATCTTAGATGTTAGATTAGATGATGTCTTATGATTAGGGTGGCGATTTATATGGAAATCCATATTTTTTTTGCGCACTTGAAACGGCTTCTAAATGCCATAAATAGTATTTTTAACTTTGGTTGGAGCTTCTAGAGCCCATTTTATAATCCATATTTTCCATATTTCGCCATTTTTATCCATATTCCATATTTTTTCCATATTTCGCCATTTTTCAAAAAAATTGTTTAACAAAAATGCAATAAAAACAAAAAATACACCCCTAAGAATCGACTTTTTCAAAATTTTTAAAAAATACACCCCTAAAAATTGACTTTTTCGCGACTAAAAATTCAGCCACCAAAAAATGAAAATTTTTAAAATTGTGCTTATTTTCAAAAATTTTCTCTGAAATGCCTTTAATTTGCATATAAAAATTTTTATTTCTTTTATTACTTCAATTAGGAAATTTTGCCCATTTTTTGCTATATTTGAAAAAAAATTTCTCCATATTTTGTCCATATTTCGTCCATATTTTGCAATTTTTGTCCATATTTTACGATTTTTCATCCATATTTTATGGCCATATTTCGAGATTTTTTATCCATATAAATCGCCACCCTACTTATGATAAATCTGGGTAAAATTTCACTATATGTAATTTTTGTAAAATCACTTAAAAACACGTTTATAGGTTTTCTTAGGTGCTGAAAACGATAGATCAATCAAAATTTTGGCGCGGAAAAGCATTTAAACCGGTTTTTGAACCGTTTAAAAATTGCTAAAAATGGACATTTTTGACCAAAATTTTGTATCTTCCCGTGGACCAATTGCAACAAATTTAATATCATTCGACAGCTCTCGACGAGAAAAATCGATCTAGGTGTGAAGAAATTCGATCAGACTCCATTTGGATGCCGGCCAACTGAGTCCCAGCGAAAAAGGGACATTTCAGTACCACATAAAGAATTTAAGCGTTTTTTTAAATTAAGAAAAAATTAACAAATTTCGGTTGAAAAGAATAAATGAAAGGCCGTGTAACGGCCCGCCAACAGCGAGCATGCGATGACGGAGCAAGTAGTGGGGCGAGACGGAAGGCGGAGGAAGAAGTCTGACGAGCGCCACTGGGGGGCGAGCGCGCGGGGACCCGCGGAGCGGGCGCGCGCGAGACCCCCAGCCGGGTCACGCGCGGACTTCTTCCGGAGCCCGGAGTCTCGCCCCACCTACTGGCCGCCGTAGTCGAGTGTGCGGTACTTTGGCTGCTATTTTCCACCTTACTGTCTAACTTTTCCCCTATCGGTTTTTTAATGGTACTGAAATGTCCCTTTTACACTGGGACTCAGTCGGTCGGTATCCAAATGGCGTCTGATCGACTTGTCGCACCCCTAGATCGATTTGTCTCGCCGAGAGCTGTCGAATGATACCGTATTTGTCGATATTGGTCCACGGGAAGATACAAAATTTTGGTCAAAAATGTCCTTTTTTGGCAATTTTTAAACGGTTCAAAAACCGGTTTAAATGCTTTTCCGCGCCAAAATTTTGATTGATCTATCGCTTTCAGCACCTAAGAAAACCTATAAACGTGTTTTTAAGTGATTTTACAAAAATTACTTATAGTGAAATTTTTCCTAAATCTGATGTCATATTCGTGATCAGCGACCTCGATAACTCCCGAGTACTTCTCAGTATTGCATAAAACCTTCATTAAAACAAAAAAAAATCGGGACCAATGAGACACCATTACCGGTGAACGAGTTGGGGGGTAACGAGTCGATATCCGTCCTGAAAAATGATCATCTGAGCCAAATATATATGTTCTACATTTTTATATACAAAGTTCGACTCAAACGGCTCAGCCTCAAAGTAATTTCACTTTCCTCCCGGTTCAAACTCACTATCAGCGAGATTTTACCGCTAAGGTAGTACATAACTGTTTTAGCTTAAGGTATATTCTGGCTTCGAATCCAAATATAATCAATTTGCGTAAAAAGTGTGGCGTTCATGCCTCAAAAATAGTTTTTATTAACGCGCAATGCGCAAGAATTGTTGTTTTTTAGAATTTGAATTTGGGACCCCAAAAAGGAGTAAAAAATTTAGGGGCGGCGCGGACGCCATCCCCCGCACTCAAAAATTGTGCTGTCCATAATCCCCTACGCGGGGATATGGCACGGTTCAGCCCACCACGAAAGTGCAATGTGCGAGCCTCACCGTGGACTACCGGCCTCAATGATCACCGGTAGGTCCCAGCCAAGTAAGTTAACAGCGTTTGGAGTATTCATCAATTGAATGGGCGACAATGAAACAATCGTATGGGGTGCAAAAGAAGGCAGAGAGAAGATGGCAATTCCCTCCGCCTCCCTCTTCTTTCCCTTTACTCTCTCTCCCCTCGCCTCCCTCTTCTTTCCCTTTACTCTCTCTACCCTCGCGTCTCTCTTCTTTCCCTTTACTCTCTCTCCCCTCTTCTTTCCCGTGCTTTCCTCTGGTAGTCTTTTTCCCCTCTTTCGCTTTCCTCAAGTTCCAAAACATGAGTACAGAATAAATAAAATATATTTCGATTACGGACCCGGACGTCGCCGTTTCAGTGTGCCGTGAATCAATAAATTGAAGCAATTTCGACGGAATAGCACACTTTTTTTGTTGAAAAAATCGCACTATTATTAATTTTAGCTATTCGGTTGTTTGTGAATATTTTGACCAAATTCGAATCCTAAGACATTAAGCAAGGCCGTTTAGCGCCCGCAAATAGCCCAACAAAAATGGTACGTTTTGCCAACTCATCAAAAACTTAAATTTCAATCGATTTCGAACCCCGGACCCAATTCGATGGTTTTTCGATTTCAAAATTTTTTTCGACATCTTTTGGCCTAAAAACATTCAAAAACATGCTCAAAACAATCAAAAAACGCAAGGTTGGCAAAACGTACCGTTGGCAAAACTAATATTTTTGCTGAGTTGGCAAAACGTATTGTTAGCATACCAGTACCAGAGGTCGGCCGAAACCTTTCGAAGGCTTTCGCCAGAATTTTTTTATTACAATTTGAATTAAATTTAATTTTATTTTTGAATTTACGCGAAATAAGGGCAGTCGTTGATGAATATTATTCCCCTTCTTCTTCCAGAGTGACCGGGAAATTTAACAGACTCGAACTCGAAACTCGACTCGAACTTTTCCTAAACTCGAGGAAACCCTGGCATGTACATTTCTCAACTAAATTGTCGTAAAAACGAATTTGCTCGTCAGTGTGAGACATTTTTAATTTTATTAAGCCCATCCCTCGGGATTTTTAAATGAGCTTTTGAAAAATCTCTGTTTTTTTTTCGCAAAATGCTTGGTTATTACATACATATGTAATATGCAAATCAAACATTTTCGACTTTTTTATCACTGGGTTTAAAGTTGCCTTCAGGGGGCTTTTTGACGATTGTTGGGGGCTGCTGGTCACAAAATTTCGTCCGACGATTTTTGTGTGACCGTAGCATTGTTTTCTTTTGAAATAACATTGACAACAAATCACTCCGTCGGATGTTTTCGTTTTAAAAATTAGTTAAATGATAAATAAAATGTATGCGAAGAAAGCGAGAGGGATGAAATTGGATGAAAGAAAATGGGGGAACATTAAAAGAGAGAGAAACAAATGGACGAACACATTGAAAGAGGGGGGAGGGACTGCCGACGGTGATGAATCCGCCGCAGAAACTGCCACAAATGTTGGTAATGTGACAATTTGGGAGAATTGTCCGTCCCTTTTTCTGATCAGAAGTTATGCCGCTGGTGCTGGTGGTGGTGGGAGGATGCCGAGGAGGAGGGCTGCGGCTGCTGTCGTTCTTCCTGGTGCTGTTCCCCTGCGGGGTAAAACCCTCCGGCGGATTGTTGTTGCTGAACGTCGCCACCACTGTGCAACAACAATTGACTGAGCGATTGGGATGCCGAAATGTGGAGGAACGATCGGCTAAGACAGTCGACGCCCAACTGACGGAAAGAAGCGAACTGGGCGATCTGAGAAGGAGAAGGGGGAAGCATTGGGAATAGGGGGGGGGGGAGAACTTCCAAAATACTGCAACCAACGAAAGTAAGCACCTGAGAGACAATGCGAGAAAGTTTGGATGGCTGAAGCATGGCGCTACCAGAGCAGCAATGATCTTTGAGGGCGTTAATGTACGTGCTGTGGAAACGATCGATCGTCGGTTGTGTGACGAAAGAGGCAATGTCTGTTTGGAACAATTAAACAACAATTAACTTGGGGTCCGGGACAATGGCCGGGCCGGGCACTCACTTGGGCCCACTTGGAATAGCAGCAGGACGAGCAGAGAGGCCAGGCAAACCACGTCCCAATCGACCAGCTGACGGAAGGCCTGGGCCGAGGAAGCCATCGCGCCGAACCAGGGGCGCCATTCTGCCGGAAGTTCGTCCAAAGTGCAGCAGACGCCGCCCTCGAGGAAAACGTCCTCCGACGCGCGAGAAGTCCTCAAACGTAAAGAAATTGATGTAAGAGAAAGACAAGTTCAGACAGACTTTAGTTCGGTCCAACGGAACGCCTGGCGGACGGCAAACATTGGAAAAAAGTTGTGGAGGACGAGCATTCGCAGCTCGAACTCCGACAGTTCGTTAATGTCGGGCACACGGCGCGCGAAAAGGTAAATGCTTTGCAGTTCCAAATCGACCAAAGAACAGAGCTCAGAGAGTGAGGGACTCTTCTAAGGGAGGGGGGGGGGGATGCTTTTGGGAGATTAAATGTCCAACTCACATTTTGACGGGATCCCGCGTGGAATGGAGAATGGCACTCGGTGAAGGCCTTCAACATTTTCTGATCAGAAGCGGTCCATCCAATTCTCTCACCTTGGCGATGATGGTCAGTATGGGCAGCGGCGGACTTGGCGCCGGTTCTGGCTGCATTGCGCCACCCATCCCAATTGGCATTGCCGTGCCGATGCCACCTCCGCCGGTCCCTCCACTGGAGGAGCTCTTCACTTTGGAAGGCAACCGCCCCCGACGCCCCTGGAGACTGCCGTAACGCACAATCTCGCGCACCATGCCAACCTCCAAGCACTTCTGGAAGCGACAATACTGGCACCTGTCGAAGAACTTTTGCATTGAGACCAAATGGGAAAGAAAGAAAGGGGACCTGGAGCGATAGCGCTTATCGATGGGACAGTTTTTGTTGCCAGCTGAAAGTAATTGCGATTATGCCATCGATCAACAAATCACTCACCACAAACGTATTGCGATTTCTTTTGCACTGTCCGCTTAAAAAAGCCCTTGCAGCCTTCGCAAGTTATGGCACCGTAGTGCTGACTAAATGCCCGAAATTACAAAAGGTGCCGCCTATTGCCTTGCCTTCCCTTCCCCTCACCAAATTGCGTAATCATTGCATACAGCACACAGTTTTTGTTCCTCTTGCATTTGTCCCTCCTCCATTCCCCCCGGGTGATTGGAACTGATCGGTGACTCGGGGGAGGACGAGGAGATGACCGGGTGGCCGGAAGAGGAGGCCGAAGCCTGTTGTTGGGCGACATAGGACGAACTTGCAGAGGAGAGGACGGCCGGAAAAGAGGTCGGGCGGGCCACGGAAGAGTGGGCGCCGGAGGGGACGCTCATTACCGACGAAAGCGACTGAGCGGGCACCGGGAAGGAAAACTGCTGGGAGTCCGAGGAGAAAATGCTGGAAATGTTGGGGGGGGGGGTGATCGTGGACATGGCGACGGGACGGACTTGAATCGCATCAGACTCTGGGCAAAAGGGTTGGACGAGTGCATAAAACTGCTGCCCCCGCCGCCGATCGGATGGGCGGCAGAAGTCGTGATCGGAGGACAGCTTAACAGCCGAAAGAATGAGCAAAGAGGTAATTAGTACCTCAATCGGGGATATTTACTCTCTAAAAGTTAGTCGCCTGCAGACGGGTAAACGACTAAGATTCTTATTAGCTCCTTTCCCCCCATTTTTCGGTCTCCCCTCGGCCCGCCCCATTTACCTGCCAAATGTACTGCCGAAATGTTGCTGATAGATGGAGGGCAACTTCGGCGGCTGATTTTGCGCAAATGTAGGGGAGACGAATGGTTGCTGGAAGTGATCAGCTGGCATTTGCATTGAGGGCAGCGACGCAGAAGAAGAGGGGGAGGGGAAGTCCAAACTGAACGCTGAGAGTAAGGAGAGAGAAGCAAACGGGCAGAGAGACAGAGACAGAGAGAGAGAGAGAGAAGAGAAGAGAAGAGAAGAGAGAGAGACAGAGACAGAGAGAGAGAAGAGAGGGAGAGAGAGAGAAGAGAGGGAGAGAGAGAGAAGAGAGACAGAGAGAGAAGAGAGAGACAGAGAGAGAGAGACAGAGAGAGAGAGAGACAGAGAGAGAGAGAGAAGAGAGACTGAAGACTGTACTGTCTTTGGCAATGTTGATTGGACAACAACGACCGATGGGAGTACAAAAAGGGAGAGAGAGAGAGGGAATGAGTCGATCGGGGAAGGCGAATGAACGTAGCCGGCCGGCTACAGTACACAAAATGGGATAATGTGGAGCTAATACTTTCGCTATCTCTCTTTAGCGTTCTTGGCGCCAACAGCCCAAATCGCACAGCTTTCGCTTTACCCATCGCTCAACTGACCTTTTCAGCAGCATTTGAGCGGGATTTGCGGTTGATGGCGCGAACAGACTCCGGTAGACGGGCAATTGGGCAAAGGACGCGGGGGCTACGGTATGAGCGGAGGTAGAAGACCCCTCGGGCGACAGTTCCTGCTCGGCCTCCCGCTTCACGGGCCTGTCCAGGTGCAGGGGCACCGCGGTGGACGATCCCTGGATCTCCATTCGGCCGGCAGAGGTTGGATCTCCGAGCTGCTGCTGATCAGCCACTTTTCGTTGTCGCTGAATTTTATTTTGTTTAATTAAATAAAATACTCAAAAAGTGAGTGGTGAGAGGTCACAATTTGAAAAACATTGCCTGTTAATAAAGCATTACAAAAGTCACCGGAATTGAAACAAAGTCTTTATTTTAACCATCCACTTTAAGTCATCACATTATACCATCAAAGAAATGAGGTATTCTGTGTAATTGCGTCCCTACTTTGGTCGTCACTTCCTCCGAATGATCGAAAAAATTAAATTTCATTTTGGGACTGAAATTTGGTTCCGGTTTTTTACTAAAAATGCCGGCCCACTCAACTCTACAAATTAGGAAACACAATGAAGAGAAT
>MEIZ01000155.1:17905-30860 GCA_001723225.1 Globodera ellingtonae | reverse complement strand
GACGGGAATCCCGTTCCCGTTCCGTTCCCGTTATTTGAAAACCCCGTCCCCGTTCCCGTTCCCGGAAATTCTATTTTTAGTCTTTTTCCCGTTCCCGTTAATTTTTCTTGGCGAAATGTTTTCAAAATTTAACCATTTTGGACCAATTTTACGGGAACGGGAAAAACACGGGAATCCCGTTCCCGTTACCGTTCCCGTTAAATTTGAAAACCCCGTCCCCGTTCCCGTTCCCGGAATTTTTTTTTTACCGGGCTCTAGTTTGCGCCACAATTTCTGGAAATTTGCATGGGAAAGATGACAGAATGCCAAATTACATCTGAAAATGAGTGTGGGTCGTTTGGGCCCTGCCGTTTGGGCCCCGACGTTTGGGCCCTGCCGTTTGGGCCCCGGGGACGTTTGGGCCCCGCCGTTTGGGCCCCGGACGTTTGGGCCCCCTAAAGTTTTTCAATGGGAATTTGGACTTGCCGAGCTTTTTATTTATTCAGAATTTTTTTTCAATGAACAATACATAACAAAAATTACAAAAATTATAATTCAAATACAATAATCCAAAAATTTGCAGGAAATTAAGGGGTTCATTTGGTAATTGTGGAAAATTCCTCGCAAAAATTCTGAAAATTGCAAGGCTTAGGGGTTTGCTAGGCTTAGGCCTAAGCCACCCTGAGCTTAGGGTTCGTTAGGCTTAGGCTTAGGCCTAGCTAGCCGAGCTTAAGCTTAGGCAAAAAATAGTGGACCATAATTGATGTAAAAAAATAGGATGTGAAAACGATGATGTATTTTTACTTATGTATAGGTATGTATGCATCAGGGTTGCGTCGAACCTTGTGTTTCTTTTGTTTCGATTTCGAAAACCGAAATAAAAAAAATTCCGATTTSAAAAATTTTTTATTTCGACGCAGCCCAGATATCGTTTCCTTGGGGCCCAAACGTCCGGGGCCCAAACGTCCTTGGGGCCCAAACGGCGGGGCCCAAACGGCAGGGCCCAAACGTCGGGGCCCAAACGGCAGGGCCCAAACGTCCTGTTCCCCTGAAAATGTGTCAAAAAAGCGGTTTTATCGGTTCCCTATCCTTTGGGCAGTGGATCGATTGGGCAGTGAAATATAATTTTAAAAAAATAATTTTTCGAGGCCGTAGAATCCGAGGGGGCCGTAGAATCCGAGTATGAGTTCCTTTAGACCCGATTTAGAACCCCAAACCCGAATTCGAAAAATTGTTCGAATTCGGGTTTGGGGTTCTAAATCGGGTCTAAAGGAACTCATACTCGGATTCTACGGCCTCGACAAATTATTTTTTTAAAATTATATTTCACTGCCCAAAGGATCCACTGCCCAAACGATCGGTCACCGTTTTATCTTAAATCATTTTCGCTCCTTCAGATACGTCTCGTCGAACACTTTCTCCGCATCGGACCCGGAGTTCGTCCAGACCAACTCCTTTACAACCACGACAAAGGCTTCTACTGCTTCCGCCATGATCCAACTGTGCCTGTGCATTGCTTAGGGCGAAGCAAAGGGCGCTTGCAAATGCGCGTCACTGAACAATTTCGGCAAATTCTGAGCGCCCTTCTCAAACCGTACAACCGCCGCTTCTTTTCCCAACTGAACGCTGAGTTTCTCGGGTGGAAATAATTCTGCAGAATTTATTTGTAAAATTTGCTCACGCAAATGTAACGAGCGATTAGCATTCTTTTTCCCATGTTTCTTAAATTGTATTCGCGAATGGGCACTGTATAAAACCCGACTAATTGTGTTAGCCTCTCCGAATTCGCCTGATCTCCCCAGCAGATTGTCAAGAAATTACACAGGCTTTAATTTATTGCATTCGAAATACAAATTTTGTAATTGAATCGCATTGATGGGAATGGTCAAGCGGGACGAATGACTTGAATATAATGGAGCAAAAACGTAACCAATTAGATTTCAGGGAGGCGGCTTTTTTGAAATTCATTCTACTTAATATGATTTTGGTTTCTGGCTACGTCCTTGATGCGAATGCTCTCAAAAAGTGTTCACAATTGTTTGGTAACGTCATGCAATGACAGCAATGAGAATGACTGGAATGTTTGGGTCGGATTAAAGCTGCTAAAATTGTGTACATTATATGAGCCTTATTCTAAATTAACTGAGAAAGGTTTAATCACAAAACACAGACTTAGAGAGAGAGAATTCTGCACAAAACGGACTTTAATTCCCAAAGAGAAAAAGTGTAATAAAGGCAATAATAGTTAAGATATTGAAGACCATTCTTTTGGAGGTCAAATGTCTCTCTCATCTTAACTATTGCCAAATCAGAAAACGCGTAAAAGTGGGAAAATCAGTCGTCATTCGTGGGACTTTTTGCTCAACTCACGCAAATTGGCCAGAAAACGCTCAGGGGTGATAATCTGATCCGAGCCTGAAACTCCAATTGGTAATTAAAAATGTGTTTAAAAATATTCATTTTTTGGAGAACAACGACGTCCCCTCCACCCCAAAGAACAAAAAAAGACTGACCAATGACAACTTCCCATGCTTTCTGTGTTCTGGTCACTTCGTAAGCCGAACGCATTTCGGAAAAAGTGACTCCGCCGACGATGAAAATGATCAGACGAGGGCCCGAGCGCATCTGCGAGTAACGCTGGTCCTTGTGCCATTGGCCATAGCGAGCGCTTGTGGGGGCTCTAAAAATTTCTTAATAAATTTTACATTTGCTTAGTTCTAGGGAAGCTGAAATTAATTTTGGGCCCCCCCCCCCCTCCCAAATCCCTAGCTACAGCCATGGTCATCAAGGCAACACCTGTATGGTTGGCTGATTTGTCGTCCTGCCAGGAACGGAAAGTGTTTAATCTCCAGTCTGTCCTCAATGGCGTCCTCCATTAAGTCTTTAACCACCGGAACCCATCGAGATTCGCGATAAACTTGTTCATTTCCACGTTCTCTACGCGGAGGGTTCCACACACGCTTGCGCCCTTGCTAAATAAAAGTTGAAAGAAAAAGTTAAATTAAGAAAAAATGAGTCCATCAGAGTAACCATGACAGTCAACATTGATCATAACAAAAGTTCACGAAGAAATTTCATCATTTGGACTCGCTCACTGCTCAATTATCAAAAATGTGCCAATGCAAATTTAAAATTGCGCTCTTCCTGTAAGTGCCACGCAAAGGGAAACGAACCGATGCTAATCACAAAATCGGTTGTGAGAATCGACCACTGCGCCACCAAACCAATTGTTAGGTGACGAAACGGTCTTTCATATTTAATCCATAAATCGGTAGGACAATGCGACAGATGGACCACCCAAACCAACGGCAGACGATGTTTGGCTTTATTATTCAATCTGCCGATTCCCCTACTTACGTCGATGACTATGTTGAGACCCAGTAAGGCAGCATTTGTGAGTGTTTCCCTTTCCATCTGCGGAATGTTGGCGTGTTGCAGCAATTTGTTGAGGTTTTCGTCCGTTATGCCTAAGGCAAACAATCGCAACAAATGCGCAATAAGCAAAAAAGACAAACCGTTTTTGTGAAAAATATAAAGCAAAATGAGTCGCAACCGATCTTCAAGCTTAACCGCTGGGTCGATGAGCAAAGGGACCATAAGTTTCATCGGGTCTTTGATTCGCTCCCCGTCGGCGTCCATGCCAAGCGCCAAATCCTAAAGCCGGGGTGAAACGAGTACCTGGAGCTGTTCGATTCATTGGAAACCTGTTCAACTTTGCATAACTTGTCGACCCCATGTTTGTACCGATTCATACATTCCTCCGCTAGGTGAAAATGAGTACTGAACAAAGGTCGGTGGAATACACTTTAGACACAAACTGAGTACCTGAATTTGTTCAGCTCCTTTTGGTATTGGGGTGCCTTTTTAATCAGAAGTGACAAATCCTTTATCGACTTTGCATCGCTTGGCATTTTCTTGTTCTCAGAGAATTTCTTCAAACCACGCGTTACCTTCAATTAATAATCAACATTACTGTTGAATTAAAGCACAGGCAGGA
Organism: Globodera ellingtonae; assembly: GCA_001723225.1. NCBI lineage: Eukaryota > Metazoa > Nematoda > Chromadorea > Rhabditida > Heteroderidae > Globodera > Globodera ellingtonae. Next base: position 26,884 of record MEIZ01000155.1, on the reverse strand, counting down.
CCGTACCTATGAGAAAACAAGAAAAATTCCAATCGGCACAGCCCGGATTCCACTAATTTTTGTTGTTCATTAAAACCCACACGAAAATGTGTTTTAGATACGATCCTAATTGGGGCATATTCAAACTTCTTGCGAAACGACAGCTATGTGTTTGTGGCGGTTGTCAGCCCACAGATCGTCATTTTCATCGAGTAACACTTCCTTATCCACCGACTCGGCTCCGCCCGTCTCATACCGGTACACATCGTTCTCTATGTTCAAAAGGTCTTGGGTCATCGCCTGCAAAGTGAGCTCATGCAGCAACGGGGAAATGGCATCAAAGCCACGGTCGATGATGACCAACTGCGATCGAGTTTTCTCAGACCCTTCGCCCATCGACGGATCGTCAGCTTTGTAAGCATCGAGCTTTTGCTCAACTAAATGTCCAAGCTCCACATTTCTTTCAAAGTCAGCACGATATCTGTAAAAATATATTTTTTAGAGTTTACACATAAAAAACACCTTATCGAAGGATATTCCCCCAATGTTGCACAAACGGTGGCAATTTGTTCAGCAATACGTTCCAAATTCAGAGTAAGACTGCCCTGCTTTTGCGCATTGTAATACAAAAAGAATGTGTCAGGGGAATCAAGCGTGTAAACCTGAACTGGTTGCTTGTAAAACGTAAGTTATTACACATTCCAAAACAAAAGCCAAACCTGCGATTCATAGGGAGTGAATGCAATATTTATTTCCTTAAGCGTTCTAATGAAACGCGAGACGGGATTTCTCGAAAGTGTAGAAAAGAGTTGGTCCGGACATGCCTCAGTAAAGAAAACATGCGCACATTTGTAGAGATTTTGTCCAGAAAAGTCTCTGATCAGTTTGTCGACCGACTCCTGAATAGTCAGCTTATGAAGTAATGCGTGTGTTGTGCATTACTTTTGTAGGGGAAATCAGATAAACGGCATCCAGAGCGGGAAGCGGTTCCCGTCGCTTGTTCAGATCCTCGACTATGGTTATTCCCTGATCCATCACATCGTGCATTTTGCAGCAAGCACTTAGCATTCGCATGGCTAATCGATCCACAATAAGAACATTCCATGCGCCCCCCTTCTGAGGGTTATGAAGTGGTTGGAGGACCTCGTTGATGAGCTCTTAATAAATGATAAAAAAAAGCTTAACTGTTACAACATCTTACTCTGCCCAACGATTGCTTTCAGTGTCATAAGGAAACGATAAAATTAACCTCCAAAATATTTTGTCTAAACGGTAAACAAACGATTAATTTACATACAACTTGTCAAATTTAAACTCAAAAGAAATGACTGACAGTGAAATGGACCGTGTCAAATGCTAACGGCAACAATGTTAAGCATGCATGCTGTGAGTTTATGAAGGGCTTTCCTTTCTTTCGTCGTCGAGCATAAGCCATGGGGCGTAAAAACAGAAAAAAACGAATTTATGTTTGAAAAAATTGTTTGTAATAAAAATCTTTGGCGTTCAGTCATTGGTGAAAAAGAACTTACAAATTAACAGAAATCGAGGGCCGCACTTCGAACGTGGGCGATTTTTTTTAAACGATCTTCCTCATTTTTGCACAGAGCTTGGTAACCTAATTGTCAAAAATTTTGAGCATAAATTAAATTGATATGATACCGGGATCCCCTACATTGCCTGCGGGGATCCCGTCCCGCCAGAACTCTAGTGTATTTTATCGGCGTTAGAAGTCATTATTAAGATTGAAAAAATAAAAATGGCGACTACTATACCCGGATCATTGGTTAACAAAACGAAGAAGCATTTCTTGGGGATGACGGCACCGGCAGGCTATGTGGCTGGAGTTGGTCGTGGTGCTACTGGATTCACAACTCGATCCGATATTGGACCTGCACGAGACAGCACTGACCTCCCAATGGAAGCTGCTATGGCTGCTGTTGCCGCTGCTGCTGCTGCTCCTGCTCCTCCTCCTTCTGGGCCAACTGCAAAAAAGCAGAGAAATGATGACGACCATGATGAGGCGGAGGATTTGAACGATGCTAATTACGACGAGGTTTTATATGCACAATGATGGTTCTCTGCAACAAATTTCATTTAGTTCGAAGGGTACGGAGGCAGCCTTTTCGCTAAGGACCCGTATGATAAAGATGATGAAGAGGCGGACGAAATATACCACGCAGTCGACATGCGACAAGACGAACGCCGTCGAGAATACCGGGAGCGGAGGTACAAAGAGGCTGTGGAAAGCTACAGAAAGGAGCGACCGAAGATTCAGCAGCAGTTCAGTGATTTGAGGCGACAGCTGGCCACTGTGAAGGAGGAGGAGTGGGCTGCCATTCCCGAAGTCGGCGACAGCAGAAACAGGGCAAAACGCATCACAAGAGGAGAACAGTAGGAACTTTGAAGGTTTCATTTTTTTGATTATTATTCAAAAAGGTTCACACCCGTTCCTGACTCCGTCATTGCATCCGCAATGGGCTACAACCAAATGAACACCATGCTGGACAAAAATGTGCAGAGTGGAATTTCTACTCCCTACTCCGGCTTCCAGTCCACTCTTGGAGGCCTCCAGTCAACCTTCGGGTTCCATTCAACCTTTGGAGGCTTTCAGTCCACTCTTGGTGGAGGGTTGATGACACCCGGATGGAAAACGCAAAATGGTTCATCGACGGACTTGGACTTACGCAAGATAGGGCAGGCCAAAAACAGAATAATGGACATTCGGCTGAATCAGGCGTGTATTCGAAGTTTTGAAGTCTAAAACCAACATAATTTGCCAAATGATGAGAGAGTAAAAGGTCTGACGCCCATTAACGGTACATTTAATGGCCAAAGGGTTGCATTTAAACGGATATGCTTCCTTAACTTCGAGACGGGGACAATATTTGCGTCATAACTTTTCTTGCCAAATCAATAGTTACTTTGGCGAGATATAAACCAAAACGCACATTGGCCTTTGTTTAAGCCCGTCATGAGTAATGCCAGTAAATTGTGCCTTGTTTAAATTAATGAAAGGTGGCTGATCACGAAGTTTTCAATCTGATGGCAACATTTCTATTCTAATCTGATTTCTGTCTCTATCATTTATATACAATCATTTTTAAGGTGTCCGACTCAGTTTCCGGCCAAACTGTTGTGGACCCGAAGGGTTATCTAACGGATCTTCAGTCAATGATTCCTCAATTTGGGGCCGACATGCAGGACATCAAGAAAGGACGAATGTTGCTCAAGTCATTGCGGGATACAAACCCGGAAAAACCTCAGGGTACATAAAAAGATAATTCTGCAATGGCATGAATATTTGGGGGAGAGGGGAAATCGATTCCCAAAGAATCGTTCAGGTTGGATAGCATCTGCAAGATTAGAAGAAGCCAGCGGAAAGTTGCAGGCGGCCAGGAACTTGGTTATGGAAGGGCTCGAGAAGATAGAAAAGTCGGAGGACCTTTGGTTGGAGGCGATCCGACTTCACCCTCCTAACGTTGGCAAAAATATCGGTACACATGAATTGTAACAAATAGAATTCATTTATGTTTCAGTTGCAAATGCTGTCCGGGCCTTGCCTCATTCCGTTAAAATTTGGTTGAAGGCGGCAGATTTGGAGGCGGATTTGAAGGGGAGGAAAGTCGTGTTGCTCAAAGCTTTGGAAAACAACCCGAGTTCGGTTCGATTGTGGAAGGCCGCGGTTGACCTGCAAGAGCCGGAAGATGCTCGGTCATTACTTACCAGGGCGGTCGAATGCTGTCCACTGAGCACGGAGCTGTGGTTGGCATTGGCCAAGCTGGAAACTTACGAAAACGCACAAAAGGTTTTTGAATGGCCAAAGTTTTTGAAATATAACGGTTTTAGGTCCTTAACAAAGCTCGTGAAAATATTCCAACTGAACGAATGATTTGGATAGCAGCGGCCAGGCTCGAAGAGTCTCGCGGTCAAGCAAAGCGTGTTCCTCTTTTGATTGACCGCGCACTTATTTCACTGCGTTTGGCACAGGTCGAAATCAACAAAAAACTATGGCTTGAGGATGCCGTCGAATGCGAACGAGCAAATTGTCCTTTGACCAGCAAAGCAATTATGTACAGTTCTAGTTTTAATTCGGCTTGACCAATCATTTCAGACAAAACGTGCTCGAAGTCGGAGTGGAGGACGAGGACAGAAAGCACACGTGGATGGAGGACGCGGAATGGTTCATCACGCAAGGGGCGCTGGAATGTGCCCGTGCAGTCTTCGCCTTTACGCTGAATACATTTTCGAAGAAAAAAGGCATTTGGACGAGGGCCGCTTTTTTTGAGCGGGAGCACGGGACAGTTGTGGCTTATGAGGAATTGTTGGAAAGGGCGACGGAGAATTGTCCGGACGCAGAAAATCTCTGGCTAATGCACGCGAAATCGCGTTGGCAAGGCGGTGATGTGGAAAGTGCTCGGCAGATCCTCTCACAAGCATTCCGACACAACCCAAACTCTGAGGAAATTTGGACTGCTGCCGTTAAACTGGAGTCGGAAAATCAGGTACATTTACGTCGGGACTAGCCTTTTTTAGAATTCTGGGAACAAAAAGGAAGGTTACAGGCTGTTTTTGCATTTATTCTTCTATATTTTACTGCATTCACAATGTTGAATCGTTCAAGGAGTTCGATCGTGCCAGAAAATTGTTAGAAAGAGCGCGCAATTCCGCTCCTTCGCCACGTTTTTGGATGAAAAGTGCGCGTTTGGAATGGTGTTTGAGCAATTTGGACAGAGCAAAGGATTTGCTCGCGGAAGGAATTGGTCGCTTCCCGGATTTTGAGAAATTCTACATGATGTTGGGCCAGATACTCGCTCAACAGACTCAATACGAAGAAGCAAGAAAACAATACGTCGAAGGAACGGTAAATTTTGTTTTATTTTTATTTATTCGAAATATAGCATTTGGCACTTTGTTTATCATTTTAGCGTCGGAGTCCTCACAGCATTGCATTATGGCTTCTGCTTATCCGATTGGAAGAGTCACGTGGCAGACACATCAAAGCTCGCTCTCAGCTGGACATAGCGAAGACCAAAAACCCCAAATGCGACCAATTGTGGTTGGAAGGGATTCGAATGGAGATGCGGGCCGGCCAAAAGGAACTCGCACAGTCAATGCTTGCACGAGCTCTTCAGGAGTGCGAACATTCTGGCAAGACATTCATTCTATTTTAAAATCTCCAAAATAATTAAGTTGAAAAGACAACTATTTAACATTTTAAGGACGTTTATGGGCAGAGGCTATTTTCATGGAGCAGCGACATGCACGGAAAACGAAGATAGTGGACGCGTTGAAGAAGTGCGAGCATGACCCGAACGTACTGCTGGCTGGATCCAAATTGGTTTGGGCAGAACGAAAGATCAAAAAGGCTCGGAGTTGGTTTCAACGGACTGTCAAAGTTGACCCTGACTTTGGTGATGCTTGGGCATACTTTTACCGATTCGAACTGATGCACGGATCTCAGGTAGCTCTGAGTTTTGAGTCATTAGCCTCTCTTCGCATGAAACTGAAAATGTACTTTTTAAGGCAGAGCAGGAAGAGGTGAAGAAGCGATGTTTGCAATCAGAGCCGAGGCACGGCGAACTCTGGCAAGAAGCTTCGAAGAATGTGAAAAACTGGCGAAAAAAGACCTTTGAATTGTTAGAATTAGTGGCATCCAAATTGGAAATTCCATGATTGTCTCATTCTTCATATATTTTAAATAAAACAAAAATGTGTACACGTTCTTCTCAATAGTAAATGGTGGGGTTTCTTCCCACATATTTCTAATGTTTGCACAATAAAGCTACAGAATTAATTGGTCTTGCAAAATATGCTGGCTTTGAAACATCTTTTCGTCGGTAAAAATGGCTTGGCCAACTCGTTGGTTTTGTCTACGCGAAATAGATCCATCAAAAGATTCAAGAAAAAGTTTGCTGCGGGGGAAGAGATCGGTGGACCGGATGATTACGGGTACAACTGTGAGTTCGTTACCGTATTTTAGTTGTTATGCCTGTGGAAGGGAATGCCTCGAATTTGCCCCGGGTCGATATGTGACGGGATGAGTTTTCTGATTCTGGTGGGTGTCCTGACATAATGCCGGGATTGCGAGTCCTGAATCCCCTATTCTATTATAGTAGGTTGTTCATTGGATAAGGCAATAATCTCTTAAAAGGAAAGGACGAAGCCAATCGTTTAGATGAAGAGAAAAAGAACGGACTTCTGAAGCCGATACACACACTCGAAGAACAGAAGGAATACATGCAAAGCGATGGTTGGTTCTCGGAATTTATTTGTAAAAAAGGAATATTAACTATTTGCTGCAGTCTTTGCTGAAACATACAAAGGACGTCCACTGCATTTGATGTGGAAACGCAACATCATCGGCCAGTGGAGAGTGCAACCGCCGCCGCGACTTTTTTGCATTGATAGAAACGGTAATGCAACACCGTTAATATAACGAAGTTCGAGCTGTAAAAGAAGAACACCCTCTTCTTTTCTTAAACATTTACCTCACCTTCCGAAGGACGGTTCAACGTGGGCCATGCATGCCCCGTCTGTCGGGACGAATATTTGTTCTTCGATTATAGAGTTGGTTTGACCAGGGAAAAACAAAAATAGCCTATGTGTTCCCAATCCTGTTTTTAGAACCCCGAACTGCTTGAGCATTTTCTCTATCCTGGCACCGACCAACCCCTGTCGATAATTCAGACCGGACTTTGTCAGGAGCAATACATCACATTGCAAGCCCAACTTCTCAAGGCCAAAGAACACGGTTCGTTTCTGTCGGACGATGCCCGAACGTCGTTTTTATGGACTTGGTCTCTGAAATTTCTGGCATCGAATTGCTCACCCTATTTTCTTCTATCCTGCTTTGTAGCAATAACAAAAAGTCATTTTTTATTTATTTTTTATTAAAGGTACGATAACATTCAATGTGCCCTTTCGTCACTTCGATTATGGCACATGGTATCCTAAAATGGCACGGAAAAACAACAATCCATTAGCCGATTCGGATGATGACCTGCCAAGTCGAGATTTACCGACCGTTGAGGATATTTACCCAAACCCCAAAGTGGTGTTTGAGACACACAACCGGGACGTAAACACGAATTGGTAAAACCTGCATCATTTATTAATTAAGGGAGGGGGCAATTTAGGGGTAATTTGGGTCGGGAAACAAGAATCTGATAATCATTTGTGCAATTTTGAATCCGAATTCTTTACTTTTGTTGCGATTGGCCCAGTAGAAAACAATTTTAGGTTCGTTCGGGTTCGATATTCGACAAATCAGTGTCAGATTCGTGTTTCTTGACTCAAATTTTTGTAGGGCGCTTGCCATTTTTTCTCATGAAGTAATCTCTCTGGTTGACGCACACTCAAAAAGCCAAGCAATTATAATATTACAGCGCCTCATTTATTATCTCATTAAGGGACGAATGGTGGGTGAGGCAAGAGAAGTTCATCAAAAGACTCAGATGATTCACTCTTTGCTGAACTGTTGTTTTGTATTTGTTAATAAACAATATTTCTACATCCCATTAAGTCTCATTTCCGCACAAATTAAGTTTCTGCTAACGAAAGCATCAAAGCATTGTGAAAAAAAGAAAATAGATTGCAATAGAGCGAAAGGTACGGTCCAGTTTATTTGAAAAAAACATAAATGCGACATTTTTTTGAATGAGGCATTAAAAAATAACTAAAAATCGATCCAAACAAGACAGACACCACAGCCTATCGTTATCTCTGCTGTTCTTCTCTGGCATGGACCGTTACTAACAACTCCTTGGCAGCTTTGGCCACGTCATATGCCGCCTGACAAGTCGAGTCAATGCTCAACGGTCTCGCTAAGCAGCGCCGAGAGAGTTGTTTCATTGCCGATTCCATTCCCAACGCACAGTTCTGCACCTGGGCGCAGCGCATGAACACGTCTGGGATCACACCCAAGATGTGCACAATGTGATGGTTGATCTGCGGATTTGACTTATGAATTATTTATGTTGATATTGTGTTCCACGAGAATGAAATACATTCAGAATCCCTGGTTTGCCTAATTAGGCAAATTATCAATGCGAATTGGAGGGAATTCGAATGGGATTTTACCCCGGTGAAACCCACCGAATCGGCATGAAAAAGCGCGTTGGACTCAGTGCTTATGGCGCCGCCATTGCTTTTGATGGACGGCGAGTTTTGCAGGTCGGACAACAACGCTTTGATTGCGTTTGTAAGTAATTCCGTCTCGAGAATCAAATTGTCGGGGAAAACTGAAGTTTGCCATTTTCTTGCAAGTCATGAGAGGACGAACCTTCGTCATTAAAAATCGTTTTCACTTCGCCTTCGTTGCCAAATGCCCTTCCGCCGCCGCCCCTGGAAATGGAAGTGTCGGCAAATGAATTCAGGGGCTGTGACAGCGTCGGGTCGCGGGCGTTGCGCAAAAGAAACTAAACAAACATTTTAGCCCAAATAACCCTCAAGGGATTTTCGAGATTTTCTCTGATGCTTTTTTGACTAACTGTTGCTGAATTTGCGCAATTCGACGTGAAGACGGGGATTATTTTTTCGACAGAAGCGTTTCCAACGGTTGCGGCGCTTCCAACAGATTTCTGTCGGTGTTGAGCATCGAATTTGGGCGCTTTTTGATGGACAACGTTGGCCATTGAGGTGGTCGAATGGGAGGAGGGATGATGGGGCGGTGGCAACGGCAACATTTGGCCTGTGCTGTTATTGTGGGCCGAAGATGACGAGACAACCGTGCTCAAAGCGACGGGGGGCCTAACGCCGCTCATCCGGGCGGATGGGTAAGTGTCTGAAGTTAGATCATCCAAAATGAATCATCAAACGCCCCCAACTCTATGATGGGTAAGTGTCTGAAGTTAGATCATCCAAAATGAATCATCAAACGCCCCAACTCTTGATGGGTAAGTGTCTGAAGTTAGATCATCCAAAAGGAATCATCAAACGCCCCCAACTCTTGATGGGTAAGTGTCTGAAGTTAGATCATCCAAAAGGAATCATCAAACGCCC
>MEIZ01000154.1:144797-186138 GCA_001723225.1 Globodera ellingtonae | reverse complement strand
GGTCCCTCGGGCTCTCTAACCCTTCTCCGGTGGACATGGAACCTGGACTCAGAGGTCCCTTGTTGGACATGGTCTCAGGACTCAGAGGTCCCGGCAGGCAAGAGGGATCCACCCGGGAGCGCCACGTAGTGCTCCATCCATCGGTCCACTGCGAAAGTGCAAAAGATCAGCCGGCGGTGGGACTCGAACCCACATCTTCCCTTTCCGTGGGCAGCTCGAACCATTGAGCTACGCTGGCATCCTTTACACTCCCCCCTATCTCATCTCTTCAGAGGATAGAGGGCTCTCCTCGTTGCTTTGAGAGAGACGCAGGCCCCTCTCTGCACTCCGCTTCCTTCAGGCACTACAAATGAGACAAATATGAAAAACACTAGAAGAGATCCGAGAACGACAGACAAAATATGAGAATATAGAAAAAAAAGTGAACCATATGAAACCTATAAAAGCAAATTCAAATAAAAACACGAAGAAATGTACCAATTTAGCTCTCAAGTAAGCAACAATACAGCATTTCTGAAAAAGCTAGCCTCCAACAGTTCAGACCGAAAGAAGAACGAATTAATCGAATCTGCAACTACCGATCAAATTTTGGCAATCGTTGAAATTTGTGTAAACATTTTGAGTTTTAATTTCAAACTTAATAAAGAGCAAAAACAAAGAACTTGTCAGTACGCAGATTTTTATCGAGCTATTGCCAATCAAATCAGAAAAAACAGCAAGAAAGGCAATACAGCAGGGAAGCGGAATAGCATTAGGAGCATTTAGTTCCAGTTTTAAGTGTTCTAGCCAACATTTGTTAGAAAAAATCATATCATGAAGTTTCAGAAGAAAATGAATGGTCCCGGAGGCGGAATACCATGCATTATTAAATTCGCTCAGGGGCGGAGATTATTTGCAAAATGAAAAGGCCGTGTTGGATGCAAAGATTATGCAAAATTTAAAGATCCGACAATAAGTGAAGATCTTAAAGCGAGTAGGCATAGTTGGCTTATAAGGAGCGAAGAATGATAAAAAGAATGGTTGATAATAGACCGCAAAGAGTTGTGATTGTTAACCAAAATCGCGCACCTAATGTTGCACCATATTTGGGGATTAGTCAGCCGAATACCCAGGCAACCGAGGAGCCAAGAAAATTCATAGTGCCCTAGCAAAAAGGCTCAGAAGAGAAGAAAACGAAAGCGAAGAAGTTGATAAAAACATAAAAGATGAAAACATGAGGGAGGTGATTCAACAATCTTCGTCAATTGAAGAAGAAATCCCATTCGAAATACACTCCCCAGTTTCTTCAGAAACATCGTCGATTTTTAAAACACCCGAAAAATTGCGCCCTACTACGATCATTCACCCAAACTTATTAGGAGATCTTTTTAATTATGTATCTAAAAACAAAGATACATTTAAAATAACGGCAATGGGGAAAGTTCACTCTAATAAAAACCTGCCAATTGATGATAGTAATTATAAGAACGTCTTGAAATATCTCGCTGGAGAAGAGATGGACACACCCAGGGGAGCAAAATTTTTAAAGGATCGGCTCTTAAAAGATGCGAAAATACGAGAAATGGTTGACAAGTCAAGCGCTATGTGGGGAAAAGGTAAAAAAGTTTTTATTAAAAACAATCCTATAAAAACTACCGGAACATTGCAGCAGAAGAAAAAACCATTTAAGCCAACATTATGGGCAGGCTATAGATAAGTGTTATTAAAAATGGTTAGTATAGGGCTTCCGAGGGAGGTGGGATGTAGTGCCTGAAGGAAGCGGAGTGCAGAGAGGGGCCTGCGTCTCTCTCAAAGCAACGAGGAGAGCCCTCTATCCTCTGAAGAGATGAGATAGGGGGGAGTGCAAAGGATGCCAGCGTAGCTCAATGGTTAGAGCACCGTTTTTACCACTCGTCTCATATTTGTTATCCTCCTTATTATACATAACTTAGTTAGGTGAACATTTCGTGTTGTAATTTGTTTTCTTTGTTTTCAACCAACTTTTTTTTCATATTTTAAATTTTGTGTTTATCTTTTTTTTCCTCAAAAGTATCAAGTTATTTTTTTTGTTCGGTAAATATTTGCATCCCAGCAGTCTTTTTTTTAAAGCGGGCGGTGAATGACTCAAATGTGTTTGTTTTGGTGGTTAATTACCCGTGGTGATTATAAGTTCAATTTAGTGTTGAGTGGAAGTGGAAGATTAGATTGGAAGAAATGATAGTAGTTGGCTTTCGTTTTGGTTAACCAACACAATTTTTCTCTGTGTTTATGTTTGACAATGTATTTATGCATACTACCCCCATAAAACACGTGTCCTATATATTTTTAGGTGAAATTTCACCCGATTTCACCTCTTTTCAMCTATTKTGTGTTCACCTTTTTCACCTAWTTGAGTTTCACCCGTTTCATCCATTTGCGTTTCACTCTTTTCACTTCAGCATCAAACCACTGAGCCTGAAATTTTTTGTGGTCTAAACTACAAAAAGGGGAAAAGGTTGACGGCCTTAATTTTTTGGACAGGCAAAGTGGTAATAACGGGGGGGCAAAAATATTGAAGAAATTCATGAAATGTACTATCACATTATGCCCTATTTAAAAATGTCACAAAAGTGAAATCGATTTGCCGAATGTTTTTGTTGCAAATTTGAGCGGCGGAAGTTTGATTGACAGGTGAGAGGGAAAGTTTTGGTGCGTGGCGAAAGTTTTGATTGACAGGTGCCGAAATGACCTTGAGGGATGGGGGAGGGAAAATTGATTTGGCAATGGGCCCAATAGGTTCTGGGGACTAATTAAAAGATTTGGGTTGTGTGTTAATCCGCTACCCCGCGCGGTTTTGTTGGGACTGAATTAACCGCAAACCGCTTGCTTTTGTGGTCAGGTAGGAGGCGGGATGTTCAAAGGACCCAATAGGGTTGGGTTTGGGGAGATCAAAGACCCCGACCCCTCCAATAGGTTTTGGCTTGGGGCGGCATGATCAAAGGGCTGGACCCTCCCATAGGTTTGGGTACCCGCGCCCTTTTTGGCCGCGCCGTACCCGCGCGGTTTTGACGCCTTATGCTGCTAATAATTTTATTAATTCAATTAAATTACCACAATTTAAAAATTGCCATTGCTACTCCCATCGATGATGAAAATTTTTACATTAAATCAAAGGCGTATAATAAAGATTGTTTTGTATATTAATTATTACTTTTGATAAAATGATTTATTAAATTTACAAGCATATTTAATTTAATTCAGTTTAATTTTATCTTTTGATTTGTTTTTTGTATCATTTTAAAGCAATAATTTCGTTTATGTTTGTGTTAAGTTCGTTATTTATGTGATCTACGTAAATTAATTAAACAAAAAATAAGTCTTTACATTATTAAATTAATTACAAAATCTTTGTAATATATTAATATGAGCTTTATAAAATGTAATAATTATGCAGTCAACCCATATTAAACTAATTTAAAAAAAGAAAGAAAATAAAAATTAAGTTTAATTAATACTATATTAGTTTACACATTAGAATAAAAGAAATAATTATCTCATGCCGTCAGTCATATCATACTAAATTAGATTAATTTTTTTTTAATTGAATTCTTGGTTGCTTAAAATTAAATATTATTATATTAATGCATAATTTATTTTTGTATTACAATTATATAGTGTTATTATTTTTTATATTACATTTTGTATTTCTCTCATTTGGGTAACTAAATCGCATTGTGCGAAAAATCTTAAACTTTAACAATATTTCGTTTTTTCACCTTTTTATTCCATATTTTGAATTTATGAAAAATTTCTTAGGAAAAATGCAACAGAGTGCCATCAAGCCGCAGTCGACGGTGGAGTGTTGTCGCGGACATTTGTAGAAGCGCGCACTGAACTCAATGTAGTCGACGTCCCCACTGCCACCGTTTAATGTAAAATTTTATATTTTTTGAACTTTATTTTTAATCTTTTTTATTTATTCATTTATTTAATTATTTTTAATCTATTTTATTTATTCATTTATTTAATCATCAACGACTCTTTTTTTTTAATTGTCATTTTATTTTTCTGCCTTTTGCACATTTATTTTTTAAAGTTTATTTATAACAAATATTTTGCTTTTCAATTTTTATTGTCATTCATTTAAAAGTTTTGTTATTTATTTTTTTGCATTTTCATTTTAATCGAGATCTACAAATTTTTAAAAAATTATTTATAATAAATATCTTTTTAATTTAGGTTTCATGGTATTAGTATTATTAAATGTCGTAGAATGGGATGTTAGTGCTTTAATAATAAATATAATTTCATTTATGTAATTGTATTATGGAACATTTAACTGCAATTTATCTATAATATAATTTTTAAATACTTTTTTTATATGCTATCAAGGGTTTTAATTCAAAATTTTGAAAAAACGTTAGCAATAAATAGCGCTTCCACAAGATTGATCAAAAAAAAATCCTCGAACTCCGAAACTTTTGCGGTGTTTATTGGCCTCGGATTTCTCTCTTTTAGATAATTTATTACTTTTTGAAAATATAAACTAATTACATTGATGTTTTTTTTTAATTCTTTAAAAAATGAATATTGCTTCAAATATTATCTTATCTCAATTGTCAATCCATTTAATATTTTATTTATCATCAAATTGTTAAAACTAAATGTTTACATAATTTTGTATTAATTGGATCATTTAAAATAATTTTTAAAAAATTAAATAAACAATTAATACAATATCATCAAGTCGTTTTTCACCGTGACGAGAGTGCGCACACATATAAATACAATGGGAAAAAGACAATTAGAATCAAAATCAATTTGACAATTAACAAGGAGTAAATGTTTGCTAAATTTCGGAACTTGCTTTTTAAAATTTGTGCGTTTGAAAGCGCAGGCATGACCCAATTAAGTGACAAGCATTAAAACTGGCGAATATAATTATATAAATTAATTATTTATTTCATGAAAATAAAGCGCACAAATTTTCCATTGGACGATTTAAACAAAAAAATGGGTTTTGCGCCAATGTTACAAAATTTAAATATTAAAACGTATCAATTAATTTATAATCATTAAGTTTGGTGAATACGGACACAATTGATGTTAATGATTCAACAATTAATAAAAGAATCTGTAACAACCCCAACCAATAAAAGACAAAATGATATATATATAATAATATTACATTTAAAACGTTTTTACCAAAGTTTAGAGTTAAGGAAAATGTGTTTGTATAGTAATGATTCAGTTTTTAAAGAAATTTTACATTCTACTATTAAAAATTAATTTATCAAAGAAGATAAAAGTAGATTTTAACGGGACATTTATTAAAACTTGTAGAAAATTGAAAACCTCATGTCCAAAAAATGTCGACGAGGTAAAAGAAACAGTTGCCATGATAAAGAAACGATGAATGGTCAAAAAAATATATAAAATACACTTACGTATAAATCCTTAAAATTTCATTAAAATTTTTATAACCCTAAGTATTATAAATTTTTAAAATTCAATACTTTTTTTTAAACCAAAAGTTTTTTGAGCAGCGTTAAATTTCACGCAACTCTGAGCGAATTAAAATTTGAATTTAACTATTTATTAATGCAAATTTGATTTGTACAAAAAAATATTCAATAAAATAAAATAATTTATCCTTGACAGCTAAAATTCGAATATTAAATGTGCTGAAATTTAAAAGGATTTGTTTTATCTGAAAGCTTATTGGCGCTAAAATAAAAATTATGTTTTGCCTAGTGCATTATCAAACACTAAATAAATTAAAAACCAAGCAAAGTTAACAGGAAATATTTATCTAATTATATTGATTTAGCGGAACGTAAAAATATTTATTATCAATAAACTAAAATTACCAGATTTAAACATGATAAAAGAAAATAATTAGTATTTAATATAATTATAAATTTAAAACCTTTGCCAGTACTTTGCCAGCCGGACAGATTTCTTGAGCCAGACGCTACCGTACGCCCTTCGACTTCGACTTACGGCAGGTCGATGAAATGATTGCCCCACACAAATTCAGCTACTCAAATTGTGTCTAACGAACGGCCAACAACATTTTAGGTGAATAAAATGTATTTTTTTAAAAATAATTATTTAAAAATTAGTACAATTAAAATAGAGGAAATTAATTTGTTAAAAATAACAATACAATTTAAAAAATGTAATTGGACAAACACCGCCTAAATTATATTTTTAATGGATGTGATAAATAATTGATTAACAGACAAACACAATAACCTAAATGATTTACAATATAGAGATTCTATGAAAATCGAGACCTACAAACAAAAAAATAATTTTCTCAAAAGTTCATTACTTACATAAAATAAATAAAATAATTCAAAAATAAAACTTAAATTCATTTTCTAAAAATGCAACTTATCTATCATTTATTATGTATCTTCAGTTTTTGTCAAGGAGAGCAGAATGTTTTATCATTTATACTTAAATGGTAATAACATATTATTAAGCTACGATTATATGTATAAAACAAATACTTAAACACAACATTATAACGAATTAATTAGGCAGGCTGGGAGAACGATTGGAATTGAATTATTCGGCGAAATTTATTTTCCTTAAATATAAAAAATTATTGTTCATTGAAATTAAAACGCGCCGGATTATGCGGGCTATAGCTGAAAAAAATATGAATATAAGATTTAAGCAACTAAAAATTTTATAATTGCTAATTATACAAATGCGCGGAATGGAAGGCATTGGACGACAAAAAGATTGGGCAATTATCATTAAAAAAAATTAACTATTCGAAACATCAATATAAAGAATGGAACTATTATAATCCTAAAAGTAAATGTTTATTACATTCTATTTTTTACTATTCCACTGTAAAAATAATAATATTATGTAAAATTCACGCAATAAATTAAAAATATTAATTATAAAAAAATAAATAAAGAAATTAAATATATACAAATGCGACTCTCCAACTTTGGTTTTTTGGTTTTGCAACCACACATAAGAAAAAAGAAATATCCCATTTACATACAATTTTGAAAATATAATTGAAACTAAAATTTTCTAATATTATATAAAGCTCCAGAAATAGTCAACGAATTCGCCAACAATCCAAATCACACAGTCTCAAAAACAGCCGATGGTAAGAATTGCATGTTAGATGAATTAATTTTTGTAAAATTTTAAACAAAAAAATATATAAATTATAATAAATAAATTAAGATAAAAATGACGGAATCAGCCAAATATATTTGCATAAAAATAGTCAAAAGAAGAAATACCAAGATTTTTGCAACTAATTAATAAAATAGCCAAAAAAAACACAAACACTTATTAATAAAAAAAAATGGCAAAATAAATATTTGCGAAACACATAAAAAACAATGATTACGGCCGCGATGTTCAATTTAAAATAAAAAATTCAATTGCAAAGCAAATTGAGAAAACTATCAAACTTTTAGTCCGAGCAAATTTCTAATAATTTTAAAAACTGATATGTTAGTGATACAATAAGAAAATTAAAAATATGTTTCGGAGACGCTCACGGATTATTAGAACCTTCTGCGAAAGATAATGATTGCTATGCGGACCCTGATATAATAAATAGTCATTATTAAAAATATATAAAAATAATTATAAAATAATTAACCTAAAAGTTTATCAGTGCATTTTATTGGTTACGTCTAAGTCACCGAGGCAAGAGGCACGCTTGTACGGACATTTGAGCGGGAATTTAATTTATAATCACACTATGGTTGTAGCGACAAGCTGTTTGTATATATTTTAATTAATAATTAAATTTTTTATCTAAAAAAGAAGCATTGCGTGTTTGTATTTTAACAGTTATACAATGTGGCCGTTACGGAACAAACAACATTGCGTTTTGAAGTCCACAAAAATGGCAAATCAGTTAACTGTCACAAATAGCAAGAAATTAATCTTTATATTAGATTAAATGAGTAGTAAAAACCATAAATCTTAAACCGATATTGGGTCTAAAAATTTTAATGAAACCAAAATTATTTATCGAAATTAAAAAAGTAAAAAATATATATTATCATAGACAAAAATTTTAATGTTTTGAGAAAAAAACAATTTTATATAAAACAAAATTTAACAGAACTTTGTAAACTATATGAAGAACAAACGAAGGTGTTAAATATTTTTTACAATATAATATTATAAAGGCAAAAATAAATTAATATTTTTCTGACAATAGATAAAAACTAAAATAAATATAAATAATGTAATTTCTAACCAAAAATGGACTGCGATTACATTTCGGTTGATTTTTTTTATTTTTATAATTTTCAAAATTTAACTTTGTTTACGCGTTGGAATGGATCGTGTGTAAAAAAATTTTCAAGTTTTGGATCTCGAATCAAAAAATTTCTCGGTTTTTTGGGTTTCGGTCTCGAGTCTCGGTGTCATTTCTTGATCTTGGTTCTTGAACCCTTTTGTGAAAAATCGCGTCCGCAATCTTTCCATTTGCCTTACAGAAAAAATATAAATTTTAACTCTTTTTGTCAAAGATAATTAAAACATTTCACCAAATTTAATCTTTTATTTATTTTAATGGACTTTTCAAGTTTTATAAATATATAAAATATTCCCATCTTTTTTTGGCATTATTTTATTGGTCTTTAATTAATAACTTTTTCCATTGTTCTACGCATTTACATTTTTTCTTATGAGTTTTATTTTAATCAATACATTTTTATAACTTTTTATTTATTAATGCAAGTAAATAATGTTGACTATCCCAACTTGAGTTTTTTCAAGGACAACGACGTACTAGCCATTTTTAAGCGTTAAACACTAACCTATAGTTTATTAGTTGATTATTTTTAATTTATTTCGATTATTTATTCGTTATTTTTTAATGGAGTCTTATTTAATATACCGCAATGTTTTAGACTTGGCAAACCCATTTTAATGTTTACCATACATTCAAAGATAAATTTATATAATTGTTAAAAACAAATTGTTGAATGTAAGATTATAAAAATATTTAATTATTATTCGTCAATGTAGTAATTGAGTTAAAGCTAAATAATCGTTTGATTAAACGTAACATTTTTGGTTTTACTTTAAGCGCCAACTTATTTATGTGTCTATTTGCTGAAAGCAAAATTTTTTTGGTTACCAATATTTTTAAGCGTTATTCAAAGTCTTTAATTTATATTGAATAAAAACTAACTATATAAAGTTTTCATTAGAATTAGATCGTTAAGTTTAATAAACAAATAAGTTTTAATATGAAAATTAATAATTTATTTATTTTTATAAATAAAAAAGTTTTAAAATAATACAAAAAAGATTTATCATAACAAATTAAGCATATACATACACATAAAATATGATGTGTTGTTATTTATCAAATTTATAAATGCTAAATGAAATAGTCTGCTAAACAATAAGTTAAAAATTATCAAAGAAATAATTGCACAAAAAAAATTATATAAATTTTTGGATTTTTTTAACAAAAATGTTAAAAATTCTAAAAAAATACCGAAAATCTTTTTTTTGTACAATACATATCAATTTCGATTTAATTTTAATCAAACGATAATGCGATCTTAAAAAATTCGCTTATAAATGATTTCTTATTGTAGTTTGTTGAAAATAATGTTGATTTATTGGAGTTGCCCTGGCATGCGGAATGCACCATGAGGAAGAAAATGTTTAAGAATTTAAAAAAAAAAATTTAATTTAAAAAGAACAAGTTGCCTAAAGGGCGTGATCGGTTGAAATCTTTAATTCATATTATGTACTGATAAAAATGTAAATTTTTTAAATAATGGTAATATAAATTGAAGTCATTATTTACAAAAAGAATACAAAAATAAATGAAAAAGAACCTGATTAAGTGGATTACTTTAGCAAAACATTTTTTAAATGATATAAAAGAGTCTAACAGTTTCCTTACATTTTTGTTCACTCCTGAGATATTATTTTAAAATCAACTGATATAAAAGCTAAAGTGAAAATTTTCATGCGTAAGAGAGGAGAAATTAATAAAACATAATTTTAAAATAAATTTGAAAAGCGCATATTTTTCTAAAAATTATTGTTTTACATAAAATTTGATTTTTTGTATTTGATAAAAGACTAACTCTGTTAAAATTTAAATTATCATAAGATAACAAAACTGCTCCAAATGCAATAGTAATAATTTAAATATCTAATTTTATTTGGCAGCAAAATATTTTATTTTTCTAGTCGCATGACTTGGCAAAATATAAACACAAAAGAAAGAAAATTGTATTGGCGTGTTTTCCACTTGGATTTTTCTTTACACGCTTTGCCATTTAAGTTAACAATTAAAAATTTACCACAACATTATACAAAAAAATATAAAAATACGACAACAAAAAAACGACAACCATATCGTCAACAAAAAAACGACAGAATCTCGTCAAGACCATTCAAATTACTTCCGACATGGCTTTATTTAAATATTTGCTTTTAATTTAAAAGGCAAATTAATTCCTAAAAAAAAATTTTAAATTATTACAACTATAACAAATGAATACAAGGTGTCTAACTTTTTATAACAATAAACGCTTGTTCTTAAAATGTATTAATAGATTTTTGAATTATTTACAAGAAATAATATTGTATATTAAAAAATCTTCTTTAGAAAACTATTAGTAAGTAGTCCAGCTTAAAAACAAAAAATTAAAATATAATTAATAAATCATATATGCGAACGCAGGCAAGAGCGTCTTTTGGCAAGATTTTTTTGAAGTCATGTTACCAAACGAAAGCAGACAAGATTGCTTATTTATTTAAAACAAATAATAATCAATATTCGCCAAAAAGTTAATATTTATTGTTACGTATTATGTGACCTTGGGAAAAGAAGAGTAATGATGATGTGCAACAAATAAAAACAATAGAATCCCAAAATAAATACCATGCGAATTTTATTGTAATCGTGATTTAAAATTTCTGAAACGATGGTAAAGCGTCAATTACCGAGCAATTAATTTATTGGGTTCATATACAAAATTTGAACTTCAATTGTAAATTTGTTTTCTTTTTACAATTAGAACAGCTAAGAGGGAATTTGTTAACTTTAATTAAAAAATGAAATTAAAAAATGTTCTTTGTTCAAAAATATTAAACAATTTAAATTTTAAATTCAAAATACGACTTAAATAAAATGAAAGGAAATACAATCTTAATAAAGGATTTGAAAATAATTTAAAACCAAAACGATTCGACGATCACTAGTGCTCGGGGTCATGCTAATTAATGAATTTAATTATAAATAATGATGAAACATAATAAATTTACTTAAAAAATTATAAAAATGCACAAAACCGCTGAGTTGTTGTTATGTTGCCTGTGTTAATGTGAATAAATTATGTATTCTTAAATTTAAATAAATAAAAATTTAAAAAATTTAACTTTCAACAAAAATAGTTTAAAGCAAAGAAAAAAGTAATATTTTTATGTCAAGGTAAAGAGAAACAGAAGAACAAATCAATTCCTTTTCTTCGGACCAATGCTAAGAACCAGGAAACCAGGACATATGAACTAGGAACAAGTACAAAAACTTAAAATAAATTAATTATTATAAATCAAATTCAAATATCCAACTTGTTAAATCAATCAACAAATATTGATTTCAAAATAAAAATTCATTCATTTGAGATAACAAAAAAATTAACCGATTTCCAATAACCGTAATATGTATAAACTATGCATTTCCTAAATTTTTAGTTAATTATAAATTTATTTACGGATGATTTAATGAACGACTTTATTAATTGTTTTGAAATTAAATATTGAGTTATTGTTCCCTTTAATCTGTCTATTTGATTCTTCCATTAAATTTTTTAGAATGAACATAATTTCTCGCAGTTTTTTGTGATTTTATATGTTGATTTTATTTTATATTTTATTTTGATATGGTATGGTATTGTATGTGATATTTTACATAATAACTTTAGTTTTTAAATCAATTCAAATTAAAACAAATATTTTAACATAAACTAAACTTGTACCTAAATTTAAAAAATTACTAAAAACATGCGTAAAAAATATAACTATATATTAAAATGTGTTGGAACGTGTCATTCATTCAAATAAATAATAAAAACACTTAAATTTATAATTATTAATAGAAGATAAATGTGTCTTCAAAATATAAATTTGAACGTATAAATTAAAGGTATTCGTATTAAATTCACTTACGCCGACTTGGTGGATTTAAAATTGAAGAGATCTTCTAGAAGAATTACGCAATTTATTGTAAACCTTGGCGAACCGATATTTGAAGAAGAATTCTGATTATTAGTTTTAGTTAATTGTCTAATTTAAATTTTACTAATGCTTTAATTTTTAATCACAATTTTTGCGGAGTTTTTGACAAGTTACTTTGGAATCACATTTGTAATTAATAGGGATCGGATTTATATGCACCAAAAATGTCGAAATATACACCGAGAAATGGCACTTTTAGTGCTCTAATTTGCTTACTACTTAATTTTTTCTCCTTTTAACGTATAAATAAGTAGATTTAAAGTCTTTTCGCGTATTTTTTTGGTATTTTTGGAAGGGTGAACAAATTTGAAAAAAGTTCCGGAATTTTAACCGTCAGGCCAGCTCATCGGCATTTGGCCATCTCAGCGCCAGACATCCATTTCAGCACCGACATTTTTATATTTATTTTTTTACGTGAAAGTTCAATTTTTTAGGCCTTCTTTTCAAAAATGACTAAAAGTCCATAGTTAAAGATGAATTATTTTTCAAAAACAGCCAGAAATAAATGATTTTGGGGTGCAATTTTTGGTCAAAAATGCCAAAAATGCTCGAAATATGCAAAATATGCCAAAATATGCTTTTTCCCCAACCCCAAAATATGCTAAAATATGCAATTTTAAACTTGTCCAAAAAAACTCAAACCAACGCTAAAAGGCTATTTTTGGCCCGTATTCTTCAGAACATAGGAGAACAAAAATATGCAAAAACATATAAATCTGAGCCCTAGTAATCATATATTATTAAAAAACATACACAGTTAAACACAAAACCATAAATATAACATTATTTTATTGAATTTCTGCCTGTGACGTTCTTGCTGGTATTTGCTCGTAAGCTATATCTTTTTTATGACGCTTATTCAAGTGTCGTTCATTTTATAGTATCAGGGTTATAAATCACTTTATTTGTATTTTATATTAATAATGGTTAATTTATGTTCGCAAGTTGAAATGAATTAAACTATTTTAAAAAAATTTGGACCTTTAGTTTGTTTCACACTTTTGTCTTTCTAATTTTGTTCGTCCCTTTCCTTTGCTTAGGTGTTTTTATTTAAATATTACTTATTTTAAAAATGATTCAAGTGATTAAAGTGAAAATCTATTGTTCATTTTATTAAAAAACTCAAGAAATTACTGAATATAATTTTTGATATAATAAATCTTTAGCCTCCTAACATTTTCGGAAAAATACAATAAAAATGTATTAACATTCAATTTTCAATTTCATACCTTTAATTTATTGATGTTGTCGTCGACGAGGTCGCAATCCGGCGAAACAACAAAATCTTGGTGTTCCGCGACGACCTGCAGGAATGTATTTAAAAGCCAAAATCTAAAGCCGTTTGAAAAAAAAATTTAATTTATTTTAAAATAATGACTAATGCCACGTTAGAAATAAAATTAATTATCAATAAAAACATTAAAATCCAATTTTGTTTTTATGCAAAAAAATTTTACTATTAACTTTAAAAACAAGGTTTCACCTAAAATTTTGAAGATAGCCGATGTGCATTAACGAAATCCTAGCAATGTAGGTAAAATAACATCTGTTAAAATGTTAAACCAAGACCCAAAAATGTTTAATAAAAATAGGCAAAACAATTCGTAGCCTCATAAGACGACAATGCCAAAGACTAAAAAAAGAAAAATGTTGTCAATAGGAATAACAAGCATTCATTAAATTTATTCGACAATAAAATAATTGGAATAAGTTTTTACAAATTAAAGTTACTTAAGAGCTAATCTCATAAAATCATATAAATGGAAAAATAATAATGAAGCAAAAAAAACTAAAATTAAATAAAAACTCATTAATTAATGAAGAATAGCAAAATACCTTAATTTATTAATTAATAAAATTCAATTAATAGGCATTAAGGATCGATACGAGAAATAATCACTTAGAAAAAATTTTCATATCAATTTTTTTTAATGCATAAAAATCAATTAATAAGGAATGGTTACAACTAAGAAAATTCATCCAGAAAATGAAAAAACAAATCAATGTCGGAAGAACAAGAGGAAAGCTCGGAAGTATGAGACTCGTCTAATTAATTCTTTTTAGCAAGAAAGAAAATTTAATTTGTTATTATCAAAAACATCAGATGTTTAGACATCAGAAATGTCATAACTTTCCTTGCTAAACTCAAGTATAAAATTGTAATAAATATTATGCATAACCAAAAACTCAACCAAAAATATACAAATACTAATGTTGCAATTCAACAAGAGAGCGGCTGACAACAACCATTGGCTAATTAATTACTAAAAATGATCTTTTTTACAGTTTCGCCGCATGAAATAGACGATTTGTAATTAAATATTAACAAAAATATTCAAAAGTGATAATTAAGCATTAATTTTTTTTTTATTCTCAAACTAAATAAGAAATATTAGTTCTTAAATGGAAATGCAAAAAAAAGAAGTTCTTTCGCCTCTAGCACATTATTAAAACTTTAAAATCAAAAATATTTTAAAAAGTAATCAATGTTATTTTAAAAATAAATTATGAAAACATTTATTAAGACGTCAAGTTTTGCTTGCGTCTTAAAAAACTGAAACTAAAAATATAAAACAAAAATTAAGAATAAATGTTCAACAAATTAAAAAAAAAGTTTTAAATTACTTTATTTGCATTTAATCTAAAATCCTGTCTCTTATACACATCTTTTAATGTATAAGCTCAAAGATTATACCAAAAACTATATATCTAAAAACTTGTTTAAGGTAATTACTATTATCAAATTGATAAATTAGGTGCATCTTAAATTAAATACCAAACAGGCAAAAGTTCTCTGAAATTCCAAAACTAAAGCTAAAATTCCTACAAAAAATAGTTAAAAATTACCAATTTTTATTATATTTTTTTAGTTCAACAATCAAATTTAACGAATATACCACTTATTATTGACTGTATATTTAGGAGGACCTCAAGGTTGTTTTGTGGTCAATGGTGCTATATTTTATGTTCATGATTATTCAAGAATATTTGTTTAAACCTTTTTGTATCTTTCCGTAGAATAACAAAAACTTAATAATATTCCTTCTCATTCAAAAATAAATAAATAGTCCCATTAATATATTTAATTATGTGTTTTCATTTTATTGTTTCTTTTGCATTTTAATATTATATTATTTAGTTTTAGCATTAATAAATAATAAACAAGGTAGTGTGCACTGCGGTGGCTCTCTGCCAGAATGTCAGCTCGAGTGTGATCATTATTTGATTAATCAGATTTTCTTTTTATTTTTTACAAAATAACTTTTCTCCCTAAGCATTAGAATTTGCATTTCAAAAGTATGTTATTTAACTAAATTTTCATTTTTATTTTTTTAACAATTAATTTAGCTTTTTGGTGCATTTTCATGCGGCGAAATATAATTTGTTTTTATGAAAAATTGTTATTTTTATTTCACTGATTAACAAAAGTTTGATTAATATTGAAATTTTATTTCCACTTTTATTGTTTTTGGTAACTTGCAAGACTTTATTATATTAGTATGTTATTTTATTTGGCTGTTGAGCTTCCTGATGAGCTTCCAGTTAAGCTTCGTCTTGAGCCTGTCACCCTGGTCCCATTAATATATTTATATTATTCGGTTTTATTAAGTTCATTTTTATTAGTTTCTTTGCATTTTAATATACTTATGTATATAATTTATTTTAGCATTAATAATAATAAACAAGGTATTGTGCACTGCGGTGGCTCTCTGTCAGAAAAGACAGCTCGCCTCTGCGATTGCAATTTATATGAATACTTTGAAATTTGGTCATTTTCACTAACTTTTTGCTGTTTTATAAATTATTTGATATTTTATTGCTATAAATCTTTTGTCTAGCAAATAAAGAACAAAGACTAAACCAATTTCTAAGGCTTGTCATAAGTCTGATCCGGTCCGAATACAAATGTACATAACTGAATGTATAAATTAAATTTGTTTAATTAATTTATATTGTCATCTGAGTTTTTGTTTTTAAAATTTAAGTAATGTTAATGCCTTTTATTCTAAATAAAAAGGACTTATTTTTGTTGATTGTTTTTAACTTCCCAGAGTTTGCTTAAAAATGTATGAGCAGCATTTTTGTTAATTATTTTTAGTTTTTATGATTATCTTTTTGTTTATTTATTGCTTCCATTTGTTCTTGTAAAGTGTTAAATATTGTTGTATTATTATTAAAAATTATTTTATAAATCACTAACAAGAAAAGTTTTCATTAGTCAATTTTTAAATGGTTTTTAACATTTTTTCTTTTTGGTTTTGGGTTGAATGTTCTACACAGCAAGATTCCAGTGAAGCATTTTTGGGAGATGAGAGGTTGAGTCACAATAATGAACGGTTTGAGTGATTATTCTTTTATTAATATAATTTGTTTTGGCTCTTACTTTTATATTGGGTGTATGTTTGATTTTTATTTAATCTGTTTTAATGTTACAAAATGGATTCTGCTTTTCATTATGCATTTGATTGTTGCATATTAAAGCTAGATCCTACCAATTTAGATGTTTAAATAAAATGTTGGCAACAAACATATTTTGAATGCTGTAGATTTCTTGTAAAGAATTTACTCGTTCAATTTTGTTGAATTCTTGGATTCCAAACTTCTGTTGCATACAATTGTGGTCTAATAAGCATTTTAAATAGGCGTTTGTGGAACGCATTTTATTAGACAACATATTCTCAAAAATATTATAAGAAGGCATTTTTAAATGAATCAAATTTGTGTAAACACTCTTTTAATTCCACCGACGACATTATTTTCAACCTCCTCAGAAAGGCCGACATTATTAGAGGTGGTGGCATTATTAGAGGGGGGCTTTTCAATGTATTTGGCGATATGTTCATCTATCATGAAAATTCTTCACTTTTTCCTCACAATTTCCATATTTCAGCTGGCGAAAATTTTTTTGAGAAAAAGCCCAAAAGGGTCCTTTTGTTTTGCAAAATTTGTAGTTTTTGAAATAATTTTCTTAGCAAATTCCATCAAAAAACACAAAAATTTGACTCCAAATTGATTGTAATAAACTCCAAAAATGCACCCCTAAAAATCACTTTTAACTCATCCCCGAAAAAATTACTGGGTACAAACTTGAAACACACTCATAGTTTTTCCCCGTTACATCTCATCAAATTTTACCCAGTGGAAGAAAAATGATAATTTTGGATTTGTAATGTGAAATGGGGGCGACATTATTAGAGGGGGTGACCGGCGACATTATTAGAGGGGGCGACACTATTTTTCAACCTCTTCAGAAAGGGCGACATTATTAGAGGTGGTGGCATTATTAGAGGGGGTGGACTGAAAGGAAATATATTTGAATTAAGGGGTTAAATTTAAAATTTTTTAAAATTTAAAACTCGTTTTTTGATACTTATCTGGATGATTTATGATGCTTTTATTGAATTCCTTTGTTAGTATAATTTTTTTTAAATTTAATCTGTTGCGGCACATGAATATTTGTAAAACATAGAAATTGACTTCATCGGAAGGTTTTTCCGAGTTGGGCTGCGGCTGATTTTGTTATTAAGGAATTGTTTGTGTTTTGTATAATTTAATTAGAGTTATAATATTTTAGATTACGTAAAATAATACTTATTTTGGTAAATTAACATTTTGTATTTTAAGCTTTTAAAAAGAAAGTAAGAAGTCTATTTCTTTTTAAATTTAATTTTACTTTCAAACTATTTGTTATTGTATGTTTGATTATTTCGTAAATTTTTGGTAATTATGCGTTAGTAATATGGGATTTTCAAAGTTATTGTTTTTTTATTGTAAATTGTTATTTATTTATTAAACCTAAAATAAAGTCGTTAAGTACCATTAATTTGTTTTTTTAGTTATCTGCTTTATCTTTTTGACTGTTAAAGCATTTTAATAATTTTAGTCATTTTTTGTAATTTGACCCGGGTCAACATTTCGATAATGTCTAACTCATTAGAGTGCTTTTTGAATGTTTTCCAAAGCTTGCATTAATTTGTTCCTTCGGTGGTGTCGGAATACAAATTGTTGGGGCTGACGTAATTATCGGATTTTATTAATCTTTTTTGCTTAACTTTTCTTTTTCATTTTATTTTAAAATCGTGCATGGTGCGACAACGTAGAGCGCGTGCTGTCGATTATGGCGCAGAAATAAAATTAATATTTTGATCATTATTTGTTAATTGTGAGGGTTTTCAATTAATTTTTATTTTTCTATTCTTTTATTAAATTTTTATATACTAAATTAAATTTACATAATATTGTTGTTGCTGCATATTTATTTTCACGTTATAGCCAGCCTTCTGTACGACTGTTTCTGGGAGGAGTCATAAATTACTTAATGTTGATATTAAAACAAAGACTYATCAATAATTGTTTTTTCATCCTATCAATTATTTTTGATAAATAATTTTTATTTTCGTTTTTAGTAGTTTAACTCTTTAGTCATTTACCTTTTTTTTAGTTTTTCAACTTGGTGTTAATTCTTTCCCTCCAGTTTTTTTTTATAACTTTGATCTCATACTCTTTTATAAGTGCTTCACTTTATTTTTTTATTTTCTTCTATATATAAACCGTTAAATTTCAGAAGGTTCCTGCCAGCCCACAATTAAGCAAGAAGTGTTTATGCATTCTTTGCTGTTTTTTTTACAAATTTTTATTTTTTAATTTTTAGTAATAATTCACCATTGGTTTCTTCCTTTAACCGGTCTGGCCAATACCAGCATCCTCTTCTCGGCCATAATATAAAAGCTCTTTGTACGTATCTTGTTTCAACCCTTTTATTAATTTCACCATATAAATAAGCTTATTTTTAAAATTTTTTTAATAATTCCTTTTTAGTAAAAGACAATTTCTCAAATCAAATGCATCGTCTCCACCAAGCAAATGACTCGTCTCCATTTCTATCTGTGGCAAATTATGATTTTTTTAAATATTTTGATTTTATAAAAATGTTATTTGGAGGGTACATTTTTTAAAACAATTTTTAAAAATTATTGTAAAATTGCATTTTCACTTTTCATTCAATTTTTTAAAATAATAACTGATATTAGCCGACACCTTCCAAATATAGAACTTTATTTTCGTGCTACATCCTTTGAGTTTTTTGCTGCTTTTTGTGTTGGCTTCTTCAAGAATAAAATTTAAATTCAAGTTTTAAATTGGTCGTTATTTTAAACATTTTTGACGGCGCGAAACCTTTTCCAATTCTTCTTATCCATGCTTCTTTTTTTTGCTTAGACAATTATATATTCGCTAAAAATATAAAATTGAAGGTTTTGTTTGTAAATTTTAACACTTTTAATTAAAACTCAAAGTTAATTACATATATTTATGACATGAAACAGTATATAAAGTGAAATATTAGAATAATAAAAAAGTATATTTTATAAGAAAAATAATCTACAAACAAATTTCTGAAACACCCTTTCAATTTACATAAAACGCAGTTTATTTTACATGATTAAAGACTTGTTGGTATAGGCATCGGGGAGAAGCACAACACGGCTTGTTGGTTATGAAATTTTAATATAGACATCCAACTCATTTTGATTATCTTATGGAAGCATATTAAAAGTAGAAATTCATAATGCGGTTCGTCAAAAATAATAATCTAATCTTTAAAAAATTTCAAAATGAATTCTATGCGAGTGAAAATGACAAATAATATATAAGAAAGATTCTAATCATATGTATCAAATGAAACCATTAAGAAAATACGCAATATAAAGAATAAAACCTACTACTTAAAATATACAAGGAACGCAAGAATTTGCTCAAATAAATTTTAACGGAAATAACTTTTATTAATTCTTTATAAATTTAAAATTAATACGATTATGGATAACAAGAAAAAAAATCATGTGTTAAAAAGTTAAATTTTAATTTTTTAAAAATATAAATAATTGTATACCTTTTTGTTTAGAAGTGCAAAAAATTTAATGTCTTATATATAATATCGTTTCAGTTTTAGGGAGTACTCATTCAACAAATCGAATTTTTTTTTTAAATCAAAAAAGATCGTAAAAAAGAATAACAAAGAAAAGCATAGTAAAAAGTAACCAAAATAAAACAAAACCAATCACGACAAATAAATTTATTTAATAATAAATTTAAAAAATTGTAAAATAAATAATGAATAAGAGATAGCATTTCGATTGAGTAAGCAACCGAAAAATGGCGAGATTTAAAGTAAAATAAAGGGTTTATGATTTTAAAATAACATTAAATAGTGGTACGATGAGCAAAAGAGGATACGTATTAAGAAACAATTAAATTTAAATTTTTACAATTTTAAATTCAGATACAGATTAAATAATTTCTGGGTAATTGTAATGAAGTTTTAATGAAGCTAATAAGTGATAAACCTTGTATATGGATGAGAAAGTTTCCTACTTCAGATAATTATAGACTTGAAACAATTGTAAAAAAGATTTTGGTTAACCAAAAAGCAACTTCAGCGCCGGAAGCAGCCAGCCGAATTAGAAATGTGACATCGATGTTGAAGTTGCACCGCTTACTCATCTGAACCTTCCGATAATATTGTTGCATCGATCGCGAGGATGATCAGTACGTTATTGATATTGAAATCTCAATAATTAATGTAGCAACAAAAAAAACATTAAAGTTCAAATAATAAAAAAATCAATCAACCTTGCTATAAAAATTGTAAAAAGTAACCAATAAATTACTAAGAAGAATAGCAGGCATCTTTATATCGCTATATTTTTATTGTTTAAAATTTCAACACCAAATTTTTGTTAAATGTCTTCATCGGTGGCTTGAGCAATTAACAAAACTAAACGCGCTTTTAAAATATCAGACTAAAGTAGAATTAATAATTTATGAATTGAAATTAATAAAACATTAAAGTTCAAATAAAAAAATCAACATTAATAACCAATAATAATTGATATTTTCATGATAAATTTCATATTGACTTGGAATAAACAACAGTAATACATCATGTTTTCTTCACCATTAACTTATCTAAATTCTTATTAAAAATGGATAAAATTTGAAAATTAATTACATTATACAAATATTAGTAAAATCAACAAACAAAAAAATTGTAACTAAATTGTCAAGACTTTTATTATTATTATTAGCAATTAAAATTTACGATTGTATAATCTAGTACAATTTTTAAAAATGGTCTACAACACATCATCACGGTTTAATATAAATTTAACTAAAGATCTAGTATAAGTTTGGCGTGATTTTAATAAAGGTTCACCTAGTTAACCTAGGTTATGGATATCTGTGTGGTTTATTTTTTCAGCAATCTACCGATCACACTGCTGCACTATAATAAAACTTTAAAAATCCAGTTCATATCAATTACCATATTTAATTTAAGAATAGCGATATAATTAAAATAATGTAATTATTCGGTCCCAATATTTTTTCTATCAACCAATTGAATGAATAGTATAAATTAATATAATTATTACTATAAAAACCTTGCGACTATTAAATTTATAGTCTGTAATTGTATGAATAGTTTGTAAGTAAAACCGGAAAATGGATCAAATTTGATATTGAAATAAAAGCAAAATCTATGGAAAGCAGTAATAATTACCATCCAAAAATGTAATTTTGTGCAGATCTTATCATTGAATTCAAATTAATAATATGGTAATAAAAATGCTGATTTATTTTTTGAAATTCAATTATGACAAAAGGTTAATTAATCTTGTCATAAATRAGCTATTCACTTGATATAAATTTATATTTGTTAATATTGATTTGCGTTGTTTCCACAAAACATAGGTATATCTCTTAAAATAATAATACAATATGAGTTAGCGAAATATTTATAAATTTGTTATTGTTTGATCACACTCTAAATTGAATGCAAGGCCTTAGATGTTTTTTAAATGCTTTACTTATTTATATTTTGTTATATTTCTGTAAGTATTTGCGTGTAAAATAATTTACAGCAATGCTTCCGGATTTTTTATTTATTTATTTATTTAAATCAATAAAATATTTAAAAAATTTTTTGATTTTGAATGTTAAATTTACACTTTAGAGAAATAGTTAAATCTTTTTATTAGCAATTGCCTTCTAAAACTTAAATAAAACTCTTTTGTCCTTTTTATATTTTAGTGTATAAGATTGGAGCTTTATTTTATATAAATGTCAAGATGAAAGATTATTTGATAACATGTCAAAATATACTAACTGGTTTGCTCGGGCCATATTGATGAAAACTGCTGAAAGTTGATGCAAAGCAAATTCTTATTAATTAATTTGGTTGTTAAATTTTAGGTTTTTGAATTTATAGCAATACTTTCATTTATACTAAGAGTCTAAATTTTTACTTAGTTTATTTTATAATTTTAAATCTTAAATGTTTCATTTTATTAAGGTTCAGGTAAACTTTGCTCAACTTGCCGCAAATCATCTTCTATAATTTTTTTCTGCCCATTTTTTTATTTTTATTCAATATATTTCCTGCGCGAGGGTTAAATTATTTGATTAGGGCTCTTGTTATTATGTAAATGTTCTTGGCATAAATTAATTTTCGCATTCAAAGTGATAAAGATATTGGCATTGTACAACAATAACTCTAGGGTCTATCCCGGATTAATTATGTTTTAAGATATTATTATTTTCCGATGTTTGGTTTTRATATTTAAAATTTTTAAATAATAGTTTTCTCAAGGTTKCCGTTGTGTGAAGAGTGTAATTATACTTTTTTATTTTTGATCTTAACAATTTTTGTGTCGGAATTTATCTTACGGAAATTTCTGAATTACCRTAATATTTAATTTAATTTAAAATTCTTTTTTAAGAGATTGGTATTAGTAAATTTTACTTTAGCGTTTATAATTGTTATTATTTCTAACATTTATAGAAAAATTGCATAAAATAAAATACAAAAATTTTTAAGAAAAATATTAGTTTGTAAATAAATTTAAATTTCTATCTAATGCATTGGGCGAGACAATTAATTTTAAAAAACGAGCATGTAAAGGAATATTCTATTCTATATAATATAAGTACAAATTGTTGATTTAAAGATTAGGTCCAAAAATTATTAATTTTGCAAAACAAAAGGTTCACCATATGATTTTTTTCTCAAAAAACTTCGGGGAGCCATGCCCCCCCCCCTCGACTTACCTAATTGTTTTTTTACTAATGGTCGGTTTTTGTTAAGAGATTTGCTATCAAAATCCAAAATAAACTCAAATATTTAGAAATTTGGCGATCTGTCACTAAATGTAAAATTTGGGGGTAAAATGCACCAAAATTTCTGCTGTTTGTTGCTTAGAAACACCATCTTTAGGGGTGTATTTTTCCAGGAAATCCAGGTTTTTATGCCTGGACCCGGACCCTGGACTTGGAGAAGGTGCCTGKACCTGATTTCCTGGACCAAAATCCAGGAAAAATYCAGGCCTGTACCAAGGTCTAGGTCGGTCTCTAAAATTTACAATTCCACCGGCAATTTCTGCTCTTGACCTGCCCATTCTCTGATTCTCTTCCTATCGATTTTAAATCGCCGACTTGTTTCATGAATTGAATGGCTTTTCATGAAATTGACGACTTCCAATTTTTAGCCGATTGTAAAAATGCGACGTTGGAGCTGAGACTAATGAGCTAAATTTTAGAAATTAAGTTTAATATTTTAAAAACAAACTAATCCCAATTTGCGCGTGTACATTTGACAGACTTTTGGGAATTTGTTTGGCCATTCTGTTGGAAGTTCAATTTTTGTTTTTATTAAAAATCTGATGATTTTATATTTTATTATTGTTTTTTTTACATCATGATGTCCATTTTAATGAAAGTTTTTTTTCTGAACGGCTTTTGTCCATAGATTGGACATTTTTGGAATAAGTGTGGCTCAAGTTGTTTGTTTAACGTGTTTTGACGTCTAAATGGTCCATGACCCTAACTAACAATCAATCATAGGGTATGCGAATTTATCATTTTAATTAAAATTTTATTAAACTTATTCTATAAAAAATTTTATTACAATAGACATCTGCAATAATTTTATGTTTTTGAATATATAAATTTTTTGTATTAATGTTTTATTGATGGCTTAATATTACAATTTTGCATTGATGGAGAGAAAGATTGCATTTGTTTTACTTGGGGTTTTTTGCAAAAACATAAAGATTTATTATTTTAAAGCTGATCTTAATGATTTACATTTGTTTAGCAAGTTTTTAGGTTTATCTAATAAATATATCCGTTTTAAAAATTTTATTTTATTGTTTTCCGTTAGATTTAAATCATAGCATTGGTTTTTTAAAGTTTTTATATTGCCTCAGAATTATTTCTATTTAGAGATAACAAAATATTTTTTACAAATTTTTTTACCAGAAATTGTAAAATGCACCGTCTAACGAAGTAGTGAACCGGTTCTATTTCTTACATCCAGAAATGCTGTGGAGAACAGTATAAAACATATTTTGCATAAAATACTTATTAAAATAGTAAAACCAAAGATCAAGCAATTGCCACAAAGAAAACAAAACAAAAATCAATAATTCATTGTTTGAATAAATTAATTTTTTGCATTAACACGCTTTCTCCAAAACCGCGAAGGGAGCTTATGAAGACCCCCCAAAGCTGGTCTTTTAGCTATGAAAGTCGAGAGAAAGCTCTGCAGCTAACCAAATTGTTCGAATGGCCGCTGCAGCTTTCGGACGTGGCCAAGGAACTGTTGGCTGTCACCGGATCAGAGCGCATATCACGGCGTATCAGTATTTATTTACAAAATTCACCATACAAAGAAATAATTCCAGTTTAAACACTAAATGCTGTTAAATAAAATATAGTATATTATAACATGTTAAAATCTATAATTTTTAAGATTGGAATTTTTTGGTTTATTTTTTATTATAACTTCGTGTTTTCACTAATTTGAATTACATTTTAAAATATTAATTTTTACAAGCAAAATAATATTAAAATTAACATTTTATTTTGTTAATGAAGAAAAAAATATAATTCAAATTGAAGATAGGTTCTATTCAATGAGGGCTTTAATATGATATTGAATAATTCTATATAATAATAAGAAATCTTTTTTTCGCTCAGAAATTAGAGCAAAAGAAAAAGAGATGAAATCAAAGTTGGTAAAAAAATTTGCTAGTCAACTATCAATTTTATAATTTTAATGCAATATTAATAATACACAAAAAATAAACATTGTTATTAATGTTACTAATATTATTAAACACTTAAATTAAAAATAACTTAAGTTAAATCAGATATTATATTTTAAAACCAATGCTTTGATTTATTGATATATTAGCAGCATTCAATAAATAATTTAAATGTCCCAAATCTTAAGCTAATATACAAAAATAATTAAAAACAGAAATATGCCCAAATACAAGTTGAAACAAAAATTCATCTAATAAAAAAAGTATAATAATGCAAAATTTAAAACAATAAAATAGCAATTAATACAATAATAAAATAGTAAACCCAGTATATGCAAAAAAATCTAAAACAATTATTTATTAAGGAAATGCACTCAATAAACGATATGTAGAGCTTTTTATGACATCAGTTGAACGAACTACGAATTTTATAGTGCCAAATGAAATTCCGTGGCCGTTCACAACAGGATGTAGCTTTGGTCAGTAAATCGTAATTCTAAGCTGGATGGATGGGGCTACCCCGCGCGAAGAATGGGTCTGAGATAATTACTTACATATACCCAAAATAAGAATGACTAATTATTATTTATATCAAAACATATTAAATTAAATTTTTGAAAATAAAAAAATTAAGTGGCGATGCGGTATTGAATTTGGAATTCCTCTTTGAAACTATGTCTTTTAGCCTTGCTGTTATAGGTAAACAAAAATAAAAAAACAATAAATGATTCATCTAGTATAAAAATCTAAAACATAATTTTAACGCATAAATAATATTCAAAGATTAAATATACATTTCTTCCGAATAATACAAAAAGAGTTTAACTTAATGTTGTAAATTTATACAACTCTGCTTAGAAACCGTAGGAGAAAGTTCAGTCGAATGTTGACATGTTGACATGACGAAACGAAGGAACGAAGGAACGTTTTGCGAAAATTTGGTCCGTCTGTTTATTCCTAAATAAGGCGTTATACTCAAACAAATACCTAATTAATAAATGGTCTAAGATGAGAGGTAATTGATTTATGATTGTGATTAATTACTTTTTATTTCAAAAAAATGTATTTTAAGATCGAAATATTTTAATAAATATTAAGCAACACATTAAAATAAAAAGTAAAAATATACGATCTATTCTTCTAAAACATTAAATAAATAAACATTAAATTTATGAAAACAATTAATGCAATATATTGCCTAAAAAAGTATCTAAATTACTCTATTTTTTCTGAAAAATAAGTTTTTTTAAATAAAGATTTATAAAATTTTATAAAATTTAGTTTATTATTTTTATTTAAAAAACAATTTAAGATATTTTTTTTTTTTATAATTTTAGCTTTTTTAGTAAATTACAAAATATATCACACCAATCTTTAAGAAAAAAAAACTATTTTTGGAGTAAGATTGGGTATTTATAGCAAAGTTTTTAATATAACTATCATTGTTCTAACAATATTAATTAACGGTTTATATATAGAAGAAAATAAAAAAATATAAAGTGAAGCACTTATAAAAGAGTATGAGATCAAAGTTATAAAAAAAAACTGGAGGGAAAGAATTAACACCAAGTTGAAAAACTAAAAAAAAGGTAAATGACTAAAGAGTTAAACTACTAAAAACGAAAATAAAAATTATTTATCAAAAATAATTGATAGGATGAAAAAACAATTATTGATRAGTCTTTGTTTTAATATCAACATTAAGTAATTTATGACTCCTCCCAGAAACAGTCGTACAGAAGGCTGGCTATAACGTGAAAATAAATATGCAGCAACAACAATATTATGTAAATTTAATTTAGTATATAAAAATTTAATAAAAGAATAGAAAAATAAAAATTAATTGAAAACCCTCACAATTAACAAATAATGATCAAAATATTAATTTTATTTCTGCGCCATAATCGACAGCACGCGCTCTACGTTGTCGCACCATGCACCTCCACGCGAGGGCCCTCCAGTTAGTTGAACAAAATCAAACCAAGGGCGATATACAGCGAACGAACAAGCCTTACTAATTAGGAAAAATCTACAACTTTTAAAATAAAAATTTAAAACAGATATATCGCTTAGTCTCGAACCGAGTAAAATTGCTTATTAAAAAAATGCGACAAAATTAAAGCAATGATATTTTTAAATAAAATAATATTTAAATAAATAATTATTGAATTTTTGGAAGTGTGCTACTCAGTGGAATGGAATTAAGGTGAAATAAGTGTAAGGGAATAGTTGCAATACACATCTAATTGAAAAACCCGCAATAAATAATTTACAAATCGGCGCTGCAAGTTATTTGATTTTTTTTAATTTTTAATATTATTAACTTGCCATTAAATTATATATGAATATATTGTTAATATATACAAAAAACAAATTACAAAGGTACAAATTATTCTCATCACACGACGGCAACTTAGTGATAACTAATATTTAAAAACTACCTATATTAAAATTAGCTGATTATTTCAAATCTCAACATGCTTTACGAAAAACATACCTTATTATGTCCATGTAAAATATATATTTTAAGCCCAAACCCTTCAAATAAAGAATATACCGAGACGGAACTGGAGATGGGCACCGCTATAACGCACCTGCAGAAAAAAAAGAGTCGATATCCATTACATAATACATATTCACATAAAAAAGTAAATTATAGAAATATAAAATTACAGGTGTGGAAAAAGGATCCCAGCACGTTTGAGCTAATGGGTGATGGCAAGTAATATAATAACAAATTATTAATTTAAATAATTAAGCTTTAACAAATATAATATTAAATTGAGCATTTCAACGTTATTAAATCTAATGGGACGCCTAAATTAAAAAATAATTAAAAATTGATTTAAAAATTCAGGTTCATGATCATGCAACGTAATATCATACCAAACATATTCACTGGTATAACATAAATAAAAATTGGCGGAAATAAAAATGGCAATAAAAATCTTAAAACTATTAAATTGAACTATACATAGAGCAAATAATCTATTAATTATTACAATTTTAAACATAGAGCAAAAATTTAACATTTTCATCATCGAATAGACCTATTTAATAAAAAACGAAATTTATGTGTCGGACATATTAAAATAATTATATTCAAAAATCAATTAAATATATAAAGTACCAAAATTTATTAGCAGCACTGCTATTAGAGGATTTGATAGATCATACCTTGAAAAAAGATTGAAGGATTTTTCTATTTCTACTTTTGAAAATCAAATTTAAGTGAACGAAATCTAGATTAAATATAAACCTTTATGTTAAATGAGCGAGAGAATGTGACGAAAAAATTCAAAAATTATGGTTAACACTAACGGAATAATATTAAAGGAAATTGTACGATTTTATGTGAATATAATAAATGTTGACAAAATTGTCAACTGATCATTAATGGCCCACCCAGGCCTCCCTTTTCACGTCCGACTATTTAAAGAAGGGCCCTACCGCACTTTTTTTTAATGCATTTTATTAAATGTCTATGTATAATGTTTAATCAAAAAATACAAATTAATTAAATAGATATTTTAGTCAAAAAAAGGCAGCATCGGCTTGACAAGTATGTGAGACAACGACAGTGACAGTGACAGTGTGTAGATGTTCTCCGGACGCTTACGTTCAACATATGCGGAATTGCACAGTGCGCATTAAATACATTAATTCAGAATATTAATTTAAAAAAATCAACAATTAACAAGTAAAAAGATACAAGAAATTATAAATAGAAACATTGTTTTTTATGTAAATATTTATATCCATCCCTTAAATTATGTAGAATACGTGCTGGTGAATAATTACAAAATAAATAAAAACTATAACCTATGAAAAACGATAATAGATTTTCGTCAAATACATACCACAAACTGGAAGAATCTATTAATAATCGGAATTTGATAATTGGTACCATAAGTAAAATCATAAAAATTCACAAAATTCATAATCACAACAATTTATTAATACATACGGTTAATAAAAGATAAATGAAAATCATATAACTTTTTACAGAAATCGCAAATAATCCCATCTTAAGATAATAATCAAATTTTTAAGTGAAACTTATATTTTTATAAGCCATGTAATAAAAAAATTCGGATAAATCATTCATCATTACACTGATCCAATTACTCTACTGCTAGAAAACACTGCTGCCATTTGAAAACACACGAAAACGGGAAGGACTACCATAATACATTAAAAAGATTATTAATTTTCAACTTATTAAAAAATTAAATGACAAGATTAAATATTATAACATCATAAATTAGTGTATTCGTATCAATAATTTACAAAAAACTGTTACATAATGAAAAATAGTAAAACACTATTTATGACCTTCAACAAATACAAATAAATAAGTGAATATAAAATGTTTGCCAAATATTGAAAGCCGAATTTAAAATCGAAAGCATGCATTAAACAAACATAAAAAAAATCAAATTCGCTTTGAAAAAGAGTAGAAATTAAAAAATCGGTCATATTATTTATGAAAAGGCATCTTTTCAATCAGCTTAAACAATTTTTGACGACAATTAAAGGTATTATGGTGTAACACACATGAATGAAATTAAATTGATTATAATATTTTGCGTACAACTCAAGATATCAATATAACGAAAAAGTACCGGTACCGAATAGTACCGTGAAAAAATTGTAGGTACTTTTTCGGGTTTCGGTACAAAAATTTTTTTAGAGTAATTTTTTAACAAAAACTCATTTATTTTGGAAATTTTGTAATAAAATCTTTGGACTTGCTTTGAACTTGTCAATTTAATTATGGTTCTTTATTCCCGACTCAATTTTTTGAAAATTTTCGATGGTTATTTTTTTTTTAGCTTGAAATGTATTATGTAATGCTTTTATTAGTAAAAAAGTTTGATATCTTTATTTGTAAATTTTATGAATTCAATCATTTCTTCGATTTAACAATTTATTTATGTGACGTTAAAACTGGCATAATATTGTTAATAATCGTCCAAAATTTATTTAGGGGTATTACATATACACTGATGCTGGCAATGCCTACAAGTTTCCCAATTCGCGAGGAAATCTGTCAATTTGCTTGACCCGGTAAAACAAATCTAAAATTTCAATCAGTTTAGGAAAGGAAGCTGAATTGTTCGCATTTATTATTTATGATATTTTTACATAAATTGATTTTGTCGTAGCTTAACCAAAAAAGGTAGTTTTTGATATTAATTAGCCAGCAGCAATTAAAGGTTTATATATGAAAGTTTATTTGGATGACACTAGGACGTATTAGTTTTTATTCAGAGATATGGCTGTAAACAGCATATGTTTGTAATATTGTGTAATAGTTTTACAATGTTTTCCTTTATTAAATTTTAAAAAAATAATTGTTGTAAAAGAAATTAAAAAGTTTAAAATTAATATTTTTCATATTGATGCGGTATAACATCGGACTATTTTGTTGGCTCGGTTAATTGGAATTATGTACAATTTTTTCGGTTTTCATCAAATTTTATTATTGAATTTAACATTTTGGTTATCATGCAGGAGGAAAAGTTTATATTTTTAGGCTTTCTTTATTAACTAAAAATGATTGGTTTTTTAAAACACCCGCATTCATTTTTAATGTTTAATGTTAAAAACTGATATGCTGGAAGTTTAAAAACGTATACTACATTAATTTGAATTTCATTATATTAATATTTGTTTTCAATTAAGCTCTAACTATTCTGATAGATTATTAATAAATTTATTTATTTTTCGATAACAATGCTTTTAACATCTGGAGTTAAATATTAGTGTTTTTATTTTAGTTTAATCATTTGTTATCCTCTTTCAAAGTCAAAAATTATTTAAATTCATTTCTATTTTCGTCACATATAGATTATTTATATTTCTTGCAAAGGGTTGGGTTTTTAACACTTATTTCGTCTGCCGGCAGAAGATTATTGAACCAATATTCCGTTCCAAATTTCTCGCCTCGTCAACCCCTTCCCTTCCTCCGAGCCCCCTTCCCGCTCATGCCCCCCCCCTTCCCTCCCCACACCTTCCATCCCAACCGGGAAGGCCAACTGAGCCCCAGACTTTTAAATTGTGCATCCCAGTACAGAGGCCAACTGAGCGCCAGAATATAAAGCTTATGGTACTAAAACATCCGCTCAACTGTTGTTTTAAGGAAAGCCCATAAATAGGAACAGAGAAAAAGTTTTTGAAAAAAATGAGCAAAACCATAGATAAAATACTGGAAAAGGTCTATTACGACCTCAAGTCTCCAGCAAGTTTTGCAGGTGTTCCAAAGATTTTAGAAGAGGCAAAGAAAAGAAACCCAAAAATCAAGCTTGAGGATGTTAATGCATTTCTTGAAAAACAAAGAACATACACACTTCACAAACCTATCCAGAAACCAAAACCCCGGTTAAAGACAGTCCCCAGCGGCTTTCATACTGACTGGCAATGTGATCTTTGTATTTTTGATCAACTGACAAAACAAAATAAGGGATTTAAATATTTATTAGTCTGCATAGACGTTTTGAGTCGTATGCTTTTTGTTGCTCCAGCAAAGTCAAAAAGGAGTGAAGACATGATAGATGCGTTTGAAAAAGTCTTCAAAAAATCAGATGTTTTACCTATAAAAATATATAGTGAYRSSGGWCTWGAATTYCAAGCAAATAAAATGAAAAAATATTTTGAGGATAAAACCATTATAAAACACGTTATGCATAGCCCCCATCTCCATGCGGGAGTTGTGGAAAGGGCGAATCGAACAATAAAGGAGCGTCTTTACAAATATTTTACAAAGAATGACACAGTTAGATGGGTTGACGTTATTGATCAGATTGTAAATAATATTAATAATAGCATTCATAGAACAATAGGAATGAAGCCAACAGACGTAACGTTTAAAAACGCCAATGCTTTAWGGGAGAAAGTATAYGGYGAWARGGAAGAACCACAAAACGAATCGAAATTTAAGCAGGGGGAAACAGTAAGAATTACCAAGGAGAAAGGRACATTTGCAAAGGGATATCTCCCAAATTTTACAGAAGAAATATTCAAAATTGTTAAAGTCTTGCACACCGCTCCTCCCTCTTATCGTATTGAAGATCTTAATGGCGAAAGCATAAAGGGTATTTTCTATAATCAGGAACTTGTAAAAGTATCAGAGGACCCCAGACTTGCGGAAATATTAAGAACACGAGTTCGAAGAGGGATCAAAGAACATTTTGTTCGGTGGTTGGGGGCCACAAACAAACCAAATAGTTGGGTAAAAGATTCGGATATTGAATAGAAAGGGGTATTTATTCCAAACCGGAGGCTATCTCAAAAGATGAATTCCTATTAAGAAAAAAGATTGGGTCCGAGGGTTGCGAATGACGAAACGATTGAGGACCCATGACGAGGGTCAAACGGTGTCTAGATACTAGGGTATGACAATACGATACCACGGTATGACAAAACAATGACTATGGTTGACACGATTATGACAAACAATATGCCAAAGTTATGACAAATTAAGACTAAGTATGGCTAATGTATGACAAAATATGAAAATTTAAGACTTCGACATGACAAAAGTATACACTAATATGACAATAAAGACTATGATTAGGATGACAACGATTAGTATGAKGAATATGATATGGTATATTGATTGAAAGTACTTATGACGATACGCAAAAAAAAAATGAGAGCAAAAATATATCGTATATGACAATGAATATGCTTTTGATGTGAGAAATATGTACTATCATAAGATGTGGCGTCACTTCTGTCCATAACCCGTTGCAAATGGGGCCAAATGAGTATGCTTTCAAACCCAGTCACCCGGCGAAGGTCCATCAAGAGGCGAAGGGAAATTAGACTCAATCGCAAGCCCTGCTTCCGTGCGCACAATCAACGAACGAGCAATCAAAAAATGTTCAACAATAACGACAAGGACAACCGTC
The DNA here is from genome assembly GCA_001723225.1 of Globodera ellingtonae. Classification (NCBI taxonomy): domain Eukaryota; kingdom Metazoa; phylum Nematoda; class Chromadorea; order Rhabditida; family Heteroderidae; genus Globodera; species Globodera ellingtonae. The sequence goes on along the minus strand of MEIZ01000154.1, from coordinate 152,888 downwards.
AAAAATTTGCCAAATTCGTCGAGTGGACAAATATACCCTCAGACATACAGGTAAAAAATATTTTATTGGTATTTTTACAAAATTATTGTATTTAAGAACCTTTCACATTTGGTTCTCGCAGAAAAGAGGATTTCTTCGAGACGGGATTACTCGAAAAGACGGGGTAAAACATTTATATTAAATAACAATAATCTGTTTTTAATGACGGCGGGCGAGGGTTGAAATCGGAAGGGGCTCGATCACACGTCCGGGCGGACTTTGGGGATAAAAAATTTATCCCACTTCCGGACTGACTTTAGGATAAAAATCTTTTTTTTTTGGGTTATCATTTTGTGATGATTTTTTATAAGTCATATATATTTTTCGAATCTTCATAACTCAATTGAAGGCATTTCTTCCATTTCGTCTTCTTCTTTCTTGGTGCGCAACGAAGCGCCATATTCAAGATGTAACTGATCTTGCGAAGGTACCATTTGATGATGGTTATGTTCTCTCACTGTTCCATGTTCGTAAAACCCGTAGTGTTTTGTTTCTCCACCATTAACAGGAGAATTTCTTAACATTACTGAAACGCGGCAGCCACTCGACCAATGAGGGCACCTTATTTTAAGAATAATAATAAATTCAATATTGTAATATTGGTATTTGTAACATAGATTTTTTACCTATAATCATAGGTGCCGTTCCTTTCTCTGGCACAGTTTAAATAATACCCATTAATCTTAAAAGATAAAAGATTGTTTTAATTAGACAGTCAGACCCGAATATATTTCAGAGGTACTGGTATTCGTTTATAGCCCGCAACGGCAGACGAAAAAGGTTGTGTGTTTTTGTCCCATTCATACAGCCGACATCCTTGTCCATTAAGATATTCATTCCATACTTCTTTCATATATTCGTTATGCTTAGCCGCAATTGGCAGAAAAACTCTACATAACTCTTCGACAGGAATTATGACAGATGATGGGAAGCAGGTGCAGGGGGCTGATAGTTTGCCGAATTTCGGCCAGTTTCTACCGGCGCAATTCCAAGCTACCGAGGCATTAACACCAAGACTTCCACCTTGGTGTAATACAGCCTCATTCGTTACAATAGCCTCGCCCGCCTTTTGCACCTAATTAAAAATGCAAAAAAAAAAAGCTAGAATATTACCGCTCACCACTCTTGTATACGGTATCCCTATTTTTTGGAGCAAATTTGGCGAAAATAAAAAAGATTTGTGGCGAAGAGGTTGTCCGCATCCCGAATAGAAAGGSGCCATCGTTTTTACTGCCCTTTCCAACGCGGGAAGATGTTTTGGTAATACCATGTACCAAATTTTAGGTGCTCCCTCCAGAAGAAAACTGCAGGAATTCAAAAAAAAGTCCTCTGTATGCATGGTGAACATTGCATTTTTTCGCCCATAGTATAAAAAACAGTCTGTTATTCCTAGAGGAAAAAACATTTTTTCAGGTGTTATAAAAGGATTTTAACCTGGCATTTTCCAAAAATCATCTTGGTATACCGCTGGTAGGTGTTTGAGCACTTCTCCTAGCGGAGGGTTGTGCTCGCTGGATGGTTCTACCTCATTATAATAAACATATTCATTTAAATCGCTCCATAACATACTGTATTTAAATTTAAAAATTTTTTTTGATCCTAATGACATACAAAAAAATACCTCTCACAAATATCTATATCCCTGCCAGGGAAATCTCCTTCTTTTCGGTAAGAAGCCCACGTGCACTGGTCATTTCCTAACATATCAGCTTCAAAAAAACCATCAAATTGTCCTATCTGTTTGACGCAGTGTCTACTGGAAAAGAAATATATAACTTTTTTTATGAAAAAACATTTTTTTTTTACGTTGGTGCTATCTTTGAATTGGGCCTCGGATAATTGGACTCGTAAAATTTCAATACTTTTTTAAACGATTCTTTATTAAATTTGAAAAGCAACGCTCCAGTCTCGKKTGTCCAYTTGAAAACACTTTGGTATGTATTTAAAAAATTGTCAAAGTTTGAGAAAGGGTCAATCTCAGGAGTGGGATAGCGGAGCTCATATTTTTGGTGATCCGGGGTGATCATTAGGTTATTAAAGAGTTTTTTATAGAATATTAATTATTTGTGGGATAAATGATAATTTTGCTCTAAGTTTATGCGTCTTAAATAATATCTCTTAATATACATCATAACAATAATATAATATGTTATAAATCAATATTTCTTTTTCCTATTGCGTCATTTTTTTTGACAAGATATTATCGAATTAATATTATTATTGTGTCATTCTGGTAATGTTATCATATTTTTTTTGACAAGATTATAGAAATTAATATTATTATTGCGTCATTCTTATGTTAGGTAATGTTGTCATATTTTTTTTTGACAAGATATTATCGAATTAATATTATTATTGCGTCATTCATATGATATGAAACGTTGTCATATTTTTTTGACAAGAATTATTGAATTAATAATAGTATTACATTATATTTTCTTTCGGTTAACTGTCATATTATTTTTAAAAATGATAAAATAATAAAAACTATTTAAAAAAACATAAGAATACTATATGTTAACTATTAAATTTTGATTTTATTTGTTCTAGAACCTAGAACCTGCTGGGAAATAATTATTTTATTTGGGTTCTAGAACCTGCTGGAGAATTAATTATTTTATTTGGGTTCTAGAACCTGCTGGAGAATTAATTATTTTATTTGGGTTCTAGAACCTGCTGGAGAAATAAATATTTATTTGGGTTCTAGAACCTGCTGGAGAAATAATTATTTTATTTGGGTTCTAGAACCTGCTGGAGAATTAATTATTTTATTTGGGTTCTAGAACCTGCTGGAAAAATATATACTTTTAATATTTATTGTATTAAACATGTTGGAAAAAAAGACACAAAGCTAATAAAAATTTATTCAACAATATAAAAAAGAAAAACTATCCACGAGACGTACTTTGGCGCCAACCTTAAATGCCTGAAGTTAATCACAATATCGTTTTTTTTATTCTTTACCCTTTGGATAGGAGTAGGTCGCCACAATGATGGACATCTGCTCACACAGCAAATTCATCTCCCGATAAGATTGTTGGAGATGCATAAATGAGTTTAAGATAACATCGGGAGTCACCTGGCTCAGCGGTCTTTTGGGGATTGTAATGGGATGCGTCATTGCTTTACAATATATGTTCACAGCTATTTTTTCAATTTCCCACCCAGGCTGGGCTTCTTTTCTGAGCGCATCATCAATTAACTTTTTAAGAACTTTTTTAAAATTTTTCTCATAATTCTCATTTTTTGGGTTTTTGAAGTAAAAGGTCGTTACATTTTGTCGGATCCCGAACGTTTTGTCCTCCTTAACATGACTCTCGACTTCCTCGTAATATTTGTTAAGGTCCGGCGACCTCCGGAAAAAGCTGCGCGTGTTTCTTGCACGCTGGATGGTTTTTTTCTCGTCAATCGTTTTTGACATTCTAAAAATAATAAGAGAAAGGGTGAAGCTTTATTTATACGATATTTGGATGTCGTTGAGAACGATGTAAAAAAAAAGCGTGAATCGAAGAAAATAACTTTATTCAATAAAACCCAAAAGGCAAAACATTAAATTCCGAATCAATAATTCCCTTCCTCTGCACAGGCTCATAATCCTTTGTCTCATTCGTAGAAAGCACCTTGCTGTCCCCGGTCAGCCTAAAGAAACGGAGGGAGTTTGAACAAATTATACCTATTTTCACCTGATTCTATCCTTGTAGTAAAACCGCTTCTTACGACCCTCCGCATAATCCAAAACCATTTTCTTAAACTCATCATAGCGCACTCTGTTGCTCGTATCCAAACTCATACCCCTAATCTTAGTCTTTTCCCAGATCTCCCCGTCTGACTTTCTTCGCAGCTTCAACGAATACTGTTTTGGCCCTTAAATATAGCTTTTTTATCGGGGTTTTTCTTGGTTTTATTACCTGCTGTAACAAACTCTAAAATATCGCTGTCCGCATACTCCCTAGTCATTTCCCCTAAAAATTTCCCCTCTTTCAAAGGACAGAGACCCTTCGGGTGGGTGAAGATGAGGGAGTCTGAGTGAAAAATTTATATTTTTTTATAATTTTTACGATTTACCCGTGTCGCAATACAACAATTTGCACCCCTCGGCCCTGTACACCTGCTCCATGTACTCATACAGCTTAATTCGGGCAGCACTTGTTGTCCTAAATAAAAATTTATTCCTTAGATTTTTCAAAAAACAAACCATAAAGACAAAAAGATATTCGACACACTGTGTTCTTTGATGGACTCCACCTTCTTCGCATAGTTAACACGAACCACCCCCGGCATGATCATTGTTTCCATGGTTATTTCCAGCGTATCATCCCCATCGAGCTTCAGATACCTCTCCATGTTGCTCACTATCTCCGTCATCGTAAGTGTGTTTCTCATGGAAAACTTCCCCCACAAACTATTCAGACCCAATTTCGCAATCAGCCTTAGCCCCGGATTATATCTGATGTTGTCATAATCCAACACAATGTTATACTTTGCTTTATACATTTCAATAAATGCCCTCTTCTCTTTTTCCGTCTTCACTTCTGGGGGCCATCCCGACGCCTCAACTTTAACCCTCAAAAACATCCTGACATACCCTTTGAACAACTGGCTGTCAAACTCCTCGTCATATGGCACATGGTCGGGCTCAGTCCTTAAAAATTGTGAACTTTTTGTGAATATGAAATATTTTTTTACCAATTCACAATATAATTCTGGCTTTGAACAATTCGGGGGATGCCAACGGGGTATGGCGAATCATAATTCACAAAGGGGTAAAGTGAGATGATGTCGAACATCGAAATTTCGACGTTATCCGATGCAGCCGCATACAAACAAAAAGGCATCGTCCTCCCACCAGCATACGCATCCCTCGGATTGATCGGTCCTTCGTCCGGCACCCCTTCGAAAAATTTCTTCATCTCCCTATTCCGCTTCAGTTCTTTCTTCACATCACATTCCTAAAAATTTATTCAAAAATTTTCAATTTTACCCAGACATAAATATATGTCCAGGTTAGTTGTTTCTTAAGCATTCTGGAAATAAACACTTACCCAAACTTCCTCCACCGAGAAATTCTTGCACGATGTCCTCAAACGATCCATTTTATACTCCGTCCTTCCCAAATTCTCCTCAGCACACAGGCCATTCGGCCCGATTGTCCACGGCATAAAACACCTCTCACAACCGTGCCATGAGCAACCCTTGAAAATTTTTTAACAGAATTTGACGTTGTTTCTACCTGGAACTCGATTATCCTCTTCTGGGCTCCAACCACGCAATCCACTTTGAAACCTCCAAATTTTATTTCGCCCCCGTTCAAAGCATGCCTGACTTTCACCCCCTCCCTGTGCGCTAACCATTCAAAATATTGTGTCGCAATTCTGCTCTGCTTATCCGCCTTTTCATATCCCCCCTCCGGAACGATAGGGATGTGTCTCTCCTTCAAAAACTTTGCCCTGAACACTTTCATCACCACCCCGCAATGGTCACGCTGTTTTTGACCACGTCCATGTCCTTCGTTATTCCCAAAAACAATTTCCGAAACTTCAAAACGGCCGCCATTAAAAATCGCTACATCGCTCTCACAATAAATCCGGAGCTGCTCACCTAAATTTTTATTTGTTTTGTTGCCGAATTTTAATAGATAATACCAAGTTCAAACTCAGTCTCGTAGTTCTCGTTGTACCATTTCTCTAGTTTTGCACACGTCTCCTCTCTTAAGTTGTCCGGACAATAATCGGTGAGCGGTGGGAGGTGGGGGAGCCTGATCCCGAAGTTGGCGTTCTTGTTGTATTTGTGGGGGAAATACAATTTGGCCGGAATGTCCAACTCCAGAGTCTTGGGCAGCTCGGCCAAAGGATTTTGACTGAGAGCCAAAAATCCCTAAAGAACACTTTTTCGACGTGATCTGGTAAATTTTTTGATCTGCCATCAACAATTCCGTCAAGAACCCTTTATTTGTCAACTCTCTCAAAACAAAATGAGAATCAAACCGGCCTAAAATGTTATTATTTATCCGAATAAACCCCACCCCCATTTTTACCTGCATAATGTGCAAAAGCTACGGTCTCAAAACGTTTAAACCCCATGATCCAATCAACAAAACTGCTTATAGGATCAATAACCCCCTCTGCCATCGACCACGTCAACCGTTTTGGATCTATCCCCACAATTTCACATTCCTTCTCCTCTCCGCGCAAACACTGCATGTCACCGCCGCCGAAACCAGATTTGGCAGATGTTCGCCATTCAACACCGTCGTCTCTAAATCATATGCCACAATACGGTACCGGGGGAGGTTAGGACGAATTTTGGTCTTTTTGATGAAACACTGCCTCTCCGGATGATAAACCATACACCGCTTGCAAAATTTCTCCCCACAGGTGTGAATGTCGCGCGTTCTATACAGTGCTCCGCATTTTACACATTTCTTACACAATTGACACACTTTCGTCTTATGTGCCTCAAAACAGCCCTCATTGCGAAATTTTCGGTTGCATCGTCGACAATAAGATCTCAACTCCTTCGATCTTCACACGGAAAGTCCGAACCCATACGGCAACAATTTTTACAGCGCTCCTTACACTCCATTCGATGCTTTTCCGGTCGGTCGTAGGTTACCTCACAACTCACACAGAAATTCCTCACTTTAAAAAATTGTGTAACACTCTTCATTCCGTCCCAATGGCCGTGGTCCGTAATCACACACACATCATATTTTCGCATACCCTTCCCTTTAAACATTGGCTTAAGGCCCGCTACCTGAAAAAAGTAATTGTAAAATTGACTGACGTTTTTTCCCCTACCAGGTCAAAAGCCACGATTCGATACATGTCCGGAAACTCCTTGTCCCAAAAAGCCTGAACGACACCCATATGCCCAAGCCCATAAGACTTTGCATTTCCATCAATTCCTAGATTTCCCATCAATTCCAAGACCATTCGCGTTGCTTTTTGTCCGTTTGCATCAGATAGCGAAACTTCATTTCAGTAATCCCTTTATTGATCAGTTGATAATTTCGGGCAAGCTCCAAGGCATAAAACAAACTAAATTTCCCCTTGGGCGTAGAAAGACGTCCCAACTCCTTAACTTCGACCAACGGATTGAAACGAACCATTTTTTTTTAAAAAGGTTGGAAAATAAATAAAAATAGAGAGCAAATTGAGATTATCTATCTAAAAAATGCTATGAATATTTGAGAGGAGGCACCCATATATTTTTTAAAAGGAAGACAAAAATGCAAATGTGTGTGGAAGCACCGAATGCCTCTTAAAAGGGATTTTAGGATAGGCGGGGCTTAGGCTAACTATCCGAAATTGGGATAGGCGTGGCATTGGGTGGCGGTGAGTGAAGAGAGAAGAACACAAGTGTATGGTGACAGCTGGCGACTGGCACGCGGATATTCGGCCGGCGGCGACCGAGAATTGGGCATTTTGATTGATACGTTTTGAAAGACAGGTGACAGGTTAGGTCGAAATTGTTTCCATATTTGGACCGATAGGTCGCAAAAAAGTAGAGCATTTTGATTGACAGGTGACCAGTCAATGGAATTTTTTTGGTGCACGGCAAAAATTTGATTGACAGGTGCCGAAATGACCTTGACGGGGCAAGAAAAATTAAATTTTGGGTTTGGCATGTGGCTCTATAAGTTTGGGGACCAATTGTTTAATAAAAGCTTTTGGTTTGTAGATATGCTTAATAGGTGCGTTTTTTTCAAAACATTGTTGTGAGGAAAATCAAAAGAAATTCCGAAACATCCAAAGGGGTTGGATCTGGCACCCTTGTACATTTGTTGGCGTTTATTATTTTATACTTATGTCTTTGGTTCACTTTAAAATTAGCCAATTCAGTAATTGGGATTAGTATAGTGTCTCTCGTAGGACTTTCACCCGTTACTGTGGCGGAAAAAGGAGGCAGACCTCTCTGCCCATACGCCCCCCCCCTCGCCGGGCATTTACCCGATAACTGGCCTGGCATTTACCCGGTGGCTGGGGAGGGAAAAGGGGGCAGATCCATCGGCCCCCCACTCGCCAGGCATTTACCCGATGTCTGGAGAAGGGC